>FIZT01004125.1:0-12330 GCA_900065295.1 Paracoccus marginatus
TTACATTGTAATTTCTTTCCATAATACTCGTCGCCAAAATTTGTCATGTATTTTTTGAATATTCTTTATTTCGATAAACAGAGTAATGATACAATTGTAAAACTTAAGGTCTCATAACTAGAAATTATAACAAGGAAAGAAATGAAACTTTATCTACAGGTCAACAAGGACACTATATTGTTGAAGGGGAAAAATGAAATAAATACGGTTAGGAAACTGAAATTGTTTTTATCGGTTATTTAATAGATGAATACAAGATAAATTCGGTTGGAGAACCGTTGAAAAAAATCTGGGCCAGGATCAGGTATAATACATACTACTTATTAGGTATAATAAGACATGAGCACATGACATAATCGCTCAACAAAAGGAAAAGTCGGCCATCTAAATAAAAGTTAGTAATCACATCGCGCAACTGGTGTTGGCGCAACCCACGACTGAGTCGAATCTTTGCGAAATGAAAAACACGCTCCGCTGACAAAACTCGAAGAGAAAAAGTTCAAATTATTCAAATGGATGAATGAGAACGATTAGAACACACGATCTTGGTAACCCGTATCCATAATTGCTTTCGACGCTGAAGGATTAGCTTGCATATGATGCACCCGCATCTGATTTGGTCTTCGCGGAGGAGCTAAATATTCGAACATACTTTGATTGTGTTGAGCCAACATTTTCGATAAATCAGTTGGTAAAGGGTCTGTCCAAAAAAAGTCGTGATTCAAAGCAGTATCCGCATCGGCTCGTTTGCTTGGATCAAGAATCAGCAATTTGTCTAATAAGTCGCAAGCCTGCGCGTCTCGAGCGTAATGTTTCAAACGTTCTTTAACCTAACGTATCAATATAAATTAGAACCATCACGATCAAATCACATACACAGGAATTGTGAATACCGAAAAACTTACTTTTCTTCGATGATTTTTGGGTAATTCCATTTTATTGTATAACTCCAAGTTTTCAACACCAGGCCAAACTTCCGGCGAAATGGAACCACATAGTTGCGAAATAATGGTCAGCTGATTTTGTTCCGAATGTCCTTGTAAAATTGGACTCCTAGTCCACATTTCCGCCATTATACACCCAGCTCCCCACAAATCAACTGGAGGACCATAATTTCGATCACCTAACAATAACTCTGGTGGTCTATACCACAACGTCACAACACGATTCGTATATCTGCAAGTCGAGCATTTTCACCAACATGTTAGAATTAAATTAAATCAAAACAGAACAGTTATTTCAAGTTTATCGTTGGCTCATCATGTTGGTTCACTCATATCCTGATGAGTAAGGTCTCGATATTGATGTAACATTTTTAAATCCACGCACCTGTTGGGTTGTCCGTTTTTGGATAAATTGAAAGCTCTAGCCAAACCAAAGTCGGCTAGCTTTAATATTCCAGTCTTTGTTATCAATACATTGGCAGCTTTCATATCCCGATGAAGTATCTGCGAAAACAAACAGTTCATTAATCGCCAAGTTCGAAGTAAGCATACTTGAAATAGATTTCGTCAACATCAACGATACTCTTACCTTATTGCTGTGGATGAAATAGAGTCCGTTTAGTAACTGCTGCATAACTTTTTTAATTTCTCCAAGGCTGAATTTAACGTTCATATTAGCAAGTAAGCCAGCCAAGTCGTGCTCGCAGAAATCAAAAACCAAAAAAAACGTCGACTTGAATTTATTAGCGTTGCAAGCTGAAACGTAATTGAGGTCAATATTTTCTTTTTTAAACGACGAATCTGTAACTCGAATTAAATGCCAACATCGCGTTTGCCTTTCACTTGTCTTACCTTTGGTTCGACATATTTCTATCAAATTCACTACGTTGTCGTGCTTCAACAGTTGAAGAATCCTAATTTCTCTCAAAGCAGTAATAGGAAACTGCAAAATGAAACACAAAAGAAATATCGGAAATATGTCGAAATTGAAATTCTCGTAATATCTTCACTCACTCCTTCCTTTTCGTTATCCATCAACACTTTCTTCATGGCGACGTATTTCTTCGGGTTTTTTCTTTCCCTAGCTTTGAACACTTCTCTACAAGTTACATATATTAGAATTAATAAACGACAATTTTGACACACAACTAAAACTGTAACGAGTTAAACCATATCACATCCATTACCCGAATGTCCCTTGTCCTATTTTAGAAACTCTTTCATATTTTGCTGCTTCATCGCAGAACGGAAAGTTGAACTCTTCGATGTATTTCTCTTTCTCACTTTTATTCATATAAGTCGTAGAAACATTACTGTTCGCGTTGGAAGATGCACTGGATTTACTTGAGGACGAGTGCATGTTTATAACTCAGTCGCGACCAAATTTCCAACTGATTTCAGCGGACTCCAGTACTTCTGCAGTAACACCCGTGCTCGTCGATGATAACAACGTACACTACCTGCATGCGGCTTAGATTAGAATTTAGAATCATACAAGTTAATAGGTATTGTGGTTGCTAGTTGCATAAACGCGAATAACATCACAATATTATTTATTTCATCATTTCATTTCAATTTCACCAAAACCAAATCATTCATAAAAAATAATCACCACAATCACATCACAACTACAACTACAACGCTAACTTCAGCGTCTAAAGAGCAGATGAGCGAATGTATGTACTCATCATCTGTTCTTTAGACGCTGTTTACAAAAGAGGATTATCAGATCAGAGATGCACGTCCGACTCCGATGAAAGTGATATGTCTCAGCAAAGTGAAATATTCTTCGAAATATTATATTTATAACCTAAAAATGCATAGAAGACCGCTAAAGAATTCTTTACAGCAGACTGGCGTCACTATCACTAAAGTAAGTTTCACATAAAGTTGCTCTTTTACTTTTTAAATATTAAATAACTAAGTGAGTAAGTAAGTACGTAATACGTATCTACCTACTACTGATTACATTTTTATTAATTTAATTTTTGTTACTTGAAAGGTCGTGAGGAATGAGTCAACCTTACCTGATAAAGTGAAAGAAAAATTGGCCCAAGGTCCAGATTTGAAACATTTTTTAAAGGCAACCTCGGAAGAGGAACTTCAAACAGCCATAAGTTATAGTGAATATGACGGAAAGTTACATCGCGAAAAAAATGATTCCGAACGATTACGGTTGCCTCCTTGGTTGAAAACGAAAATTCCGACTGGTAAAAATTTTTCCAATTTGAAAACACAGCTGAGAAAACTAAACTTACATACAGTTTGCGAGGAGGCTCGATGTCCCAATATAGGTGAATGCTGGAGTGGAGGGAAACACGATACATCAACGGCCACAATCATGGTGATTCTCAAACTTATTTTCTTACTCGATCGCAATAGCTCATAGCTCGACATCTATTCGTTTCTTTTTGGTGATGTTTCAGTTATTAGGTGATACGTGTACTCGTGGATGTAGATTTTGTTCGGTAAAAACTTCTCGTGAACCTCCGCCACCAGATCCAAACGAGCCGAGTAATACGGCCGAAGCAATTGCCTCTTGGGGAATCCAGTACATCGTTCTAACATCTGTTGATCGAGACGGTAATTTTCGATTTTCATTTGCGTACTTACCTGTACGAGGATTGAACAATATCAAATTTAAAAAAAAAAAAATCTATTTCAGATTTGCCTGACGGAGGATCCGCTCACTTTGCTTCAACGGTGAAAGAAATAAAAAAGAGGTAAGGAAACGGGTAAATTTCGTTACATAACCATTCGCTTCATCTTTTCAATTCCTATGTGTTGCAATTTTAGAAATTCAGATATTTTGGTCGAATGTCTGGTTCCAGATTTTCAAGGTGATCGGTCGTGTCTGCAAGTCGTGGCAAATAGTGGCTTGGATGTTCTGGCGCATAATGTCGAAACAGTAGAACATTTGACTCCCTATGTTAGAGATCGAAGAGCCAACTACAGGTAAATTTTTATTGCAAGACGAAGATACAATCCGTTAAAAAGTAGAATTTACTATAACGAAGGGCGCGTCGTGTGTTTCGTATAATTTGCGTAGACAAACCATGAACGTTTTGAAAACTGTTAAAGAAATAAATCCCGATCTCGTTACCAAATCTTCCATCATGTTGGGACTGGGTGAAACTGATGAACAAGTTAGACAAACATTAATTGGTAAGCGAAGAAAATCTACATATTGTACGAGACGAAGGTTTCAACTTTGTAACAGCGCGTCGTTGTTAATAATTATCGAATTACAGATCTACGTGAAAGTGGCGTCGATTGCCTGACTTTAGGACAATATATGCAGCCTACTAAAAAACATTTGAAAGTTATCGAATACGTTACACCGGCGAAATTCAAACAGTGGGAAGAAGTTGGAACCGAACTAGGATTCTTATATGTCGCCAGCGGTCCGCTAGTTCGTAGCTCGTATCGAGCTGGTGAATTTTTCATCAGTAGCGTAGTCAAAAAAATGAAAAAATCATGATGATATTACGTAACCAGTGCTCGACTCACGTTTAAAATTACTTCAACGATACGTATGTTATGTATGTACGTATGTAAGTATCTACATGAGTAAGCCATTAGCCAAATATTTTATTCAAATTTTTGTTGGTTTACGTTTGACTTTGATTGTTATTTATGGTCGTGTTACCCTCTTTCTGAATATACCCACTAGTAGGTGTAGGTACTAAGTACACTAGTTGTAAGTCGATCGTAGTAGTCGTACATTCGTAATAATTGTTTGAAAAAATTAAAAAATGGAAAATGTTTAAAAACTGTCAATTATTTCAATATTTATTTACTCGAGTACAAAAATTGTAAGAAATAAACAAATGAGAAATACGTAAATAAATAAACAATCGAACAAAGAAAAGTAAAAAACAAACAAATGAATGAATGAATAAATAAATAAATTAATTAATAAATTAATAAACAGATTAAAGAATATAATGCACAGTTGAATGTAGAGGTATGCGGTTGGGGACACAAACCGCATCGCACACATTCAACGAAGAGGCGTGAAACGTGAAAAAAATCCAAGGTAAGAAATCTGTTTGAAAGGAAAACCAAAATGCGGATAGTACTGCGCTAAAAAGACTTGCCAACGGTAAAGCGAAACGTCTCATCAACCCGTGAAAAGCGTACGACTTATCGCCAAACCGTAGAATTTCCATAAAGCGAGCAACTATCAAAGCGAGCGTCGTTGGTCTAACGTAAACGTTGGTATTTATGCGGGGAAGATTTCATCCTTGGGGATTTTTTGCAAAACTTTACCAGCCACCTCTTTCAAAATGACTGCGACGGCTTCTTCGAACGCTGGTCTCAGTTCATCGAAAAGTAATTCCCAATTTTCATTGAGGAAAACATTTAAATTGTCACCTGAAGAAAAAAGGTCAGCGGTATAAGTAAAAATTGCGGTAGGCGGAAGGTAATGCGATTATCAGTGTACAAAGTACACTTCTAGACGACTACAATGCCGAGTTCGCTGAGGTAAAATGAAAAAACTACATTGAGTCTACTTACTGACTTCTTTGTTGCCTTGGAATAGATTTTCCAGTTTCAATACAAGCCTACCCATTTTGGTAGCCTTCAAAGTAACTGCTTTCAAGTCGATGTAATTTTGACCATTCTTTTCTCTTAATTCGCCAACAATGTCCGTCAATTCCAAGACCGGATCGACTACAATAATAGAATACGAATGCATAATTACTGAACAGTGTGAAAAAATAGGGGAAAATATTGCGCAGCCGAGGAGTTGGGGAGCGATGAAGAGTGAAGATGAAACCAAAAAAATCAGTTTCACGATTCAGAAGTTGGGCTATAAAAAAAGTAAAATTTTGATTCGAACACGATCTCCATAAACGTTGTATCCAACCTTCTATCTACATATACCTGACGAGCAACCCGATTAGCGTCCTTGAAATGGAGGAGGGAAAAAAAGACGAAAAAAAAATGAATAATACGCGAATGGTTGTACGCAGATATAAACTCGCATATCATTATATAGAGAGAGAAAGCCTATTAATAAACAGTACATATTTCTTTTCGAAGCGAGCGAGTACATCGTGTGATACGTTTAAGTGGCAAATTAATCGGCGGTACTTTCCGACTGCGACTACCGTTTAAAAAATCAGACATGTACAGTATCAATTTTAAACGTGCAACGTATACTTCCACCCGGCACAAGTACGAGTATGCAAAGGAAGAATAAAAAAAAAATTACCGAACATCTTTCTCATTGCCCTTGAAGTTTTTACACACAACGTGCAGAAGAAAAATCTACTCATTATTCGCGTAATTACAGCGAAAACATGGATATAAATCACAAAAAGCGAGAAGAGTAGGTATTAAAAATTACGATTCGATGAGAAAATTACTGGTAAATAGGTGAATGTAGAAACGCGTACAAAGTTTAGCACTTATTTGTGTTCGCGTACGTAATAGTTATTATCAACATTATCATGAAATACCTTTACCTATACGGATGACGACTCGTATTCGAAAATTATAATCTTGATTTTAATGATCCACTATTTAGGTAGATAGTAGATACCTATCTGTGTGTATGTGTGTGTGTACCTCTATACTGTGTACTGTATAGGTAGGCACCTAAAGTTTACGTCTACGTAGGGATAGGTATATTAGGTACTCTCGGAATTCGAGTAAGTGAGAATTTTCTTTCACACAAAAAATTACCAAGTGGTTCTAATATGAGTTTGAGTACGGATTATGAAAATGACTAGCGAGACTCACCTAGAGTAATGTTGCACGGTCCTTTTCCGTTGATGGGTAAAACTTGTACTTTTCCTTTGGCCGTGTATTGTCCGATCAATTGAATGGGTTTACCGAAAGTGAATTTAGCGTTAGCTTTCAGCTTGTCCACATCCAAGCTGTTGATAAAATTAACGGGTCAGATCTCTTCAACGTTACGCATACTTAAGCAACAAGACATACGAATAATCTTACTTGAGAGTTTCGAGACGTGCCGAAGTTAGACCGTAGATTTTCAACTTTTGAAGACTGAGATCAACGCTGACGGCGCCGCTTCCTTTTGCGATATCCAAAGCTGGCAAATCAAAAGGATCCAACGGCGGCAGTCGGTATTTTGGGTATCCTACGATTCGATCAGAAAACAGGTTAGTCTACGAGCGTCACTCGAGCCGGTTGCAGCCATGACAGTGGACAAAACTTACCGTCATTTAGTTGAGGTATCGCCGATTGTAGTTCATTTTTGAAACACTGGAGAAACAAAGGTTCGCTCTTTTTGCAAGATTTAAACACAATATCTGCAAAGAAAAAACGACGAAAAGACATTAGCTTAATTAGCGAATTAGGTAGGTACATTTTACGAACGTCCATCGTCCATGTCGTCGACATTTCATTATTAAAATTCAGATGTCATGTCGTAAAAATACCAAGTAACAAGGCTAACAAATTCCACGGTGCGAGGTCGAAAAAATTTTTCCAATTTAAAAAGAAAATTTTTGAAAAAAAAAAACAGAAACAACCGGAAGTAAGCATGTACATTTTTTTTTGTTTCCTTGTTCTGCCAGTGTACCGAGTTCTCTCTCCCTGTTACCAAGCAATCATGTTGGTAAGGTTTTATGTTTTTTCTTCAATTTTTTTATTTTGTTTGAACGACTATCTGTGTAGCTATAAAATAAGTACTTAGGTGGTAGGTACATAGGTGTATAGACGACTTGGGCCAAATAGGTACCTAAAACTCTCAGATCCAATTACCCGGGTGCGTACTGCGTACGTCTACGTAGTACGTTACGTACGTATGAACTTGCACGAGTTTCACCTGTAGCACGTGTACCTAGACTGGACCTACATGCTATTCTTATGCGGTACTTTACTTCAAAATATGTAATTAAATTAATCAAACAAGAATAAGAATCAAAGAGAGAAATGAATCAGTTTAGACGAACGTAAGTTGATAATTTTATTTCGCTCTGAAGCGTCATTCGCATAAATTTTAATCTTACCGCAAGATGGTAAACAGCCAAGGTCTACAACTATAACGCCACGTCGTTGAAAATTTAAGGTCAACATCGAATGCTCCAAAAAAAAACTCAGTTTCAGTAGCCTGTGGCGGGAAATAATTTTCGTCGAAAAATTACTTTCCGGTTATCTGATATCTATGTATAGTGTATGTACTGTACATGAGATACGCTGATGCTGAACAGACGGTAGGGGCAGTGAATAGGTACCAAAATACTTATAAATCAAATCTGAAGCAAATTAGAACTACCTAACTGGTTAGGTACCTATTATAAAGCCAGACGTACCTTAGCTACTAATAGATACTCACAGAGCTTACGTACAAATGCTGTAGGCTACCTATTTTGTTACTACTTTATTATCTAAACGAAATTTTATTCAATTTCAAATTCAAATTCATAAAATAAATACATACGTATACTCGTGGGTACGTACTACGTACTACGTAGGTACTTATCATCACGTGACTAAACTTTGACCAAGCAATCAACATATTATCAGAAAATCAGACAATATAAATTCGAGGGCAAATACGAGTAAGAATATCCAAGACATCGAAACAGTCAACTGTGCCGTCCGTCAAACGTTAAAAAATAATAGATACATTGTAATTATCAATATCATTTGCCAATACCTAACATCTATTACCTACGAATAATGATCAATAAAGTATTATTATCTCGTGGTAGGTACCATTAATGAACGATCAGGACTCGTGACAGTGATTTCAATCAAATTCCTCGCTTACTGTTTAGGTAGCTCTACGCAGAGATATCCAAACCAACGATCATTGTATCTACGTTTATTTTTGGCACCGGTAAGCCATTATTATAGACGAATGCAGCGAAATGAACGACGAATATTATTAAAAATGAACTACCTGGCTAGTGGCTACTTAGGTATTACAAGTCTACGGCTAAACATGAATGAAAAATTTCAGTTTTAATTCAACCCTCACCCCTCGCCTCGGCTTGCTTTCTCGCACTCGGATGAACATTGAACTTTGCTTAGATCGTACTTGGATATCTACATTGAATTCTTCCGTCTTAGTCATGTCTTAGTTGACGTACGATGCGACCGCAAATGTAACGGCCAAGTATTAATTTTTAACTCTCGAACGAACGAATATTTTCAAGTGTTTGTACCTAGTATTATCGCGCCAAAATATAATATAAGCTGGCCAAATAAGAATAAAATGGCCAAATGGCTAGTTACATAAACCGATCAGTAGGTAAGTAATATATACTAACGAGTATTATGCTCTATCAATGAAAAATTTACGATCATGACATTTGGACTACCTAACGAATAAAATTTTCTATAATAATTATCAAAAATTTTCTCCGAGATAAAATTCAAAAGCTACCTACGCCACAATTTCTGAACATTTTATTTGCTGGTGTTTAGTCACTTTGCTAGATTTTTCCGCTACTAAGCAAAGGCTTAGCTACCTATCTTTTTTTCGGCACATAAAAGAGGACGTTTCAATAACATCAACCATCGGACGCAAATTCGATAAAAATGCGAAATCGACAATTTCCAATGGCATTTATCAATGGACGAGTGAATTACTCGATTGAATTTTCTGACTAAGCATTAAGCAAGCGTACAGAAAGTAGAAACTGCACGATTAGTGACCATAATGAATGATCAAGAACCTACTCCTGCGCAGCTGTAGGAAAGTAAAAATAAAAACAAAACAAACAAGATGCGAAGAAAAAAAAGCCCATCGCTCTTACTTTTTTTAGCTGGTGCGGCTAAGACCGAAGCGCCAACCAACAAAATGAAGCAAACCAATTGACTAACTCTGGAATACATGTTTATATGTTCTGCCGTTGCTCACAATGATAACGTATCTAATGAGAATTGAGAATAGATAAAAATCTCGAAAAAAATACGCGAGTATTTTCACTACGAAAAAAATTTCGAAAAAGAAAATATTATGGAAAAACACTGGAAAAACTGAAAGAAAAACAAAAACTTCACGTAACAACGGCCAACACAAACACGCAACTCGGGTTTGATAATTATTCCCGAGTAATCCGCTTTTTATATACCCGCCGCTCGACAAAAGATTACTTCTTAGTTCTGGTTGGAGAACCAGGCAACTTTGAAACAACTTCACCCTATACAAGGTTTTCCAGGTTCTTCGTACGTTTAATTCCTGCCACTGTCAGTGTCATTGTCATTGTCAATAGGAAATTATCAACCAGTTCCTCACTAGCCACTAGTCGCTATTCGCTACATCGTTCACGAACCGGAAATAGATATGTAATATGGAAAAAATTAATTTATAGCTCGCAAAAAATACATTCGTAGGTACAAGTTTCGTCTTTCAGCACATTTTTACCAACCTCTCCATCTCTACCTGATGTACCTGTACGAGCCTCAGCCAACAGATTATCTGCATTCTGCTTATGTATATGTACCTCTACCTACCTACCTACCTACCTACCTACCTAGTTAGTAGCTACCTACCTATACATAACGTACCTATTCCAGTTCGAATTATTCATTTTTTTTTCAGCGCTGAACGACGTAAAAAAATGTTATCCGTCTCGTTCTATCTCTCTCTTTCTCGCCTAGTTTTTTTTTTTTTTTTTTTTTTTTGCAATAAGCGTATATTATTTCACCCAGGAAGTGCCTAACGAACTAGTAGTACTTTTTATGTATATTACGAGTAAATTTCCTACTTATTTTTGAAATTAATTGCTTAACGCTCGAAAAGCGAAGCGAGTCCTACCATATTGTGGAAGCTCCAGACTAACGTGAGGCTCGAGTCGTATTTTTTATGCTTATCAAGTACCTACATTTTTTACATTTTTTTCCATTGCTTCATTGTCGCGTAAATTGGTTTTCCATTATTAAGTATAAGTATATGGTATCAAATTATTACCAACTTCATTTTAAGGTGAGAAAATTATAACTAACACTACAATCACGCAACGGAAGCTCGTAAAACCACTCTGTCAAGGCTCGATTTTTCGAGATGATATTTTCTATTCTTTTTTTAACCCATAATCGTCTACATCTAGTAGGTTTAGGTATGTAATACGTAATACACGGATATACGCTGACAGAATGAACCTTTTTTTTTTTTTCAACCCGAGACATTTAGTTGAAACTTCAGAGTGGTAGTAACAAGATTAGGTTGTGTATGGTTGTGTATTTAAAAAAAAAGGAAAGGTGGAGAAGTGGAGAGAAGCGGAAAAGGTATCCCTAATTTATTCACTTGATAACGCTAAAAGGGGTAGAATACCTGAATCGAATTTGATCGTGTTAAATGCACGTAACACTACCTGTCACTGCTGCAAGAGGCTAGATGAATACGGGAAGAGAAGTTCTAAAACCGATATCACATCGTGGCTCAATTTTTAAAATGCCAAATTGTTCGAATGAGGCTGAGTGATGAATAAAATAATTATGAAGTAGGTATGTGTTGTACCTCCTCGAAGAATCAAAAGTGCGGCAGATCGGTTTAGGAAAGTATCGAAGTACTATCAAGCACCTAAGAGTGTAATTGTGTATTCAAAACCAAACACGTGAACTATTTCTTAAGAATTGCTTCTTTTCAAATGCAACCTCTCTGCTGATAATTAGGTTTTTTTTTTTAATTTACGAGGAATAAAAATGACAGAATATTCTCTATCTAGGTAGGTGGTATATCGTATGTACTATGTAGAATTGTAGATGGCCAGATAGTAGGTAGGTAGGTATTCTGTGCAGCATAACTCTCAATAGGTAACACGTGTATAACAAGTTTATACGAAACACTATAAGAACTTAATTAAAAAATTATGCGAATGATAAGAACTTTTTGAACAAACAAAACATATTTTGCAGTGAAAAAAAAAATGCTCGTTAATAAGATAATTTGGTCAAGAAAATGAAAAATAATTCTGCGCAACCATTTTTCAAAACGAGTATCAAAGTGACTAATGATTTCTTAGTATCCCCTTTATACTTATTTTTCATAATATTTTTTGTATGTAAGTCAGCTGAATCAGTTTCAAATGACTTTCATGTTTCGTATTTGATTTATTAAAGAAAAAAATCACTGAAAATTGAATATATACAAATTGAAATCGTTAATAAACTAACTTACTAAACGACTCGATGCGTCTAGCGGATGCATCCCTAATCCCTACCCTCTGATAGTTTCCTCCCGCTGATTCGTACCTAGGTAAGCTAACCATACTGGTATAGTCGTAATATGTATACTAGGGTGGTCCTAAAAAAGTGACTTCTAAAATTTTCATGGGACCCCCCCTAGATTGGTGCCACTCCATGAGAAAACAACCCACAAAAATTTTGGGCCCGATTGGTTCACCCCTCCCCTCGCACCGTGACCATCTTTGACCAAGTTACGCTTGTCCGCGCGAGC
>FIZT01004170.1:0-18223 GCA_900065295.1 Paracoccus marginatus
TATTTTCCAGATATAAGAAAAAACTGTGAAAGAAGGAAGTATTTTTACACATTCCTCTTGTTCACTGTCACTCGCCTGAAAATTTCTTTAAAAATTTTCAGTAAAATTAGGCGATTTAGGGATTTTGGGTTGCAGGGAGTGAAAAAATCGGCCACTTTATTGGATAAAAGTACACATTTTTGCATTTTTCAGGCATATTTTTTGTATTTTTAAATGCATATTTTTGCATATTTCGCGATCTTAAATGCATATTTTGGGAAAATAGATTTATATATAAATCCCAGCCCCACCTATGATTAAATACGACAGAAAAAATTACTCGAAATTAAATTTAAAAAATTGAAATCCAAAGACACTGGAGAAAGAAAAAAATATCGTAAATGAATCAAATTTAAAAAAATTAAAATTCAAATGAAACTCGAACTAAAATATTGTAACTGTCACGACCACATCATTACAGGTCATTTCGAAATATTCTACGACATTTCGAAAACAAGTTAGATGACAAACAATTTAATAGAAGAGAGAAGCCCTTCGCAATATTTGATTTTCATTAAAATGGAAAAAATATACAGCTATGGCCGAATTTTCCTCCCATGCTTAGTACACTAGATCCACCGAAACCATAAAAATTGCAGGTCATCGATTTTTTTTCAGTTTCAATACCAGAATTTATGATGGATTGTCTAAAAAATATAAATGACGAACAATTTTGAACCAAAAAAAAAAAAGTTTTTTCATCATAAATTATCGAATACGTACGTAATTGAGAAGATTTCCATTAGAATTTAAATAAGTATTTCTCTTTTAAAAACACCAATCTCAACGCGCGAACTCCTCAGGGAATCCCAAATTGCTGTATTTTTTTTCAGCCGAAATCAAACCTAGATGTAATTAAGTTTAATTCAAACTTAATTAAAAATAATAAAATTGAAATCCGTTCGAAAATTTAATCAAACTCTGCAGAAGTTGTTCCTAATTAATCCGAACAATATTTCAAACCTTATTATTACATTATATTTCATTAAAGTACGCTCACGCTGGTAAAAAAAAGAGGCGAAAAAAGTAAGAGAAACAGGCACGATGTCTCGAGAGCTTTGAAGAACAAAAAAAAAGCACCATCGAAGTGAGAGACGAGAGAAGAACAGCAGTAGTAGGTAGATTTAACAACGAAAAGCAAAAGGATGTCTACTGGTATCTGAAAAGAATATCCCAAGGGCTACAAATAAAGCGAATTTTAAGACGCTACCTTGAGTAATGTGATTTTCTTTCATATTATCGTGCCCCTTACTCCCCGCCTAACACTTGGAACACGCAACTACACCGTTGGAATTTTTTTTCGAGCCAACTTTCTGCACATTATTGAGCTCGGAGCTCGAATTTCAATCGGGGCTATACGTTCGAGAAAAAAAATTCGATTGGTAGGTCTGGTGGAGAATTTAAATTCGCGAAATTCCTTCGCGGTAGGTTTTTTTTTACGTCCAATCTTCTGACACGATATTATAGCTTCGAGTTCGGGAAAACTACTGAAAATATTCATGATTTTCGAATTTCATATACCTAAATATTGGACGTACGATAAATTTGCCATATTGTAGCCTCGATTGAGATAAAAACTCGACGAAAAAGTCCAACTCGACGTACAATTTATTAAAGAGCGCGATAACGTCGAATTTTTTTCTAATTTTAGTTCAACACGGCGCACGATGTTACATGAAAGTCGATTTGATTATAAATTTATATAATTTTCAACTCGAGCCCTTACGTATTTCGAGGCTTTTTAGATTTTTCCACTCGCAGAAACAGTAACTCGCTGAATTCGTATAGCAGCGTAATTAAATTTTACAAAAGATGCTCTATCTGTGTGCAGGGCAGGTATACCTACCTATCTATCGCGTAGACTTTCAAAACTACAAAACAAATTTTCACCGCGCGGTGAGTCGCTAATTCGAAGTTTCGCCGAGTTTTGAGAAAGTTGGTTAATTAGAAAATTCGACGTTATGTCGTTTTTCAACAGAAACTTACGAGTGAAAATTCATCACGTGATCGAGTAGGTACCTATACAGGTAGAGTAGATATCTTTCGAGTCTTCTCTAAATAAATGATTTCGTCGAGTGGGTAGAATTCTCATCGAAACGTGCCAAATGTTGGTAATTTTTCCACTACAGATGGAATACAACAGATAAATTTCCACTCTCGAAATTCGTTTCACCATTTAATTTCGGTTAGTTGAATTTTTATTCTACCTAACGTCTGAGTCTGATTTCATGGCAATTGGTTATTGATCATTGGTCGTTTTTTTTTCCTTCGACAAGCGATTTATTCAACTCTGCATATAAATTTATCTTTCTTCTTTACGAACAGATGGAACTGATGGAAGCAATAAACGAAAAATTATTACCGACGCAAAAATTTCGTATGTTGAAATATGACAACGTCGCTATTTACTAAAAAAACGTCGAATTTACGTCGAACTATCTCGATCGCAGTTCGCAGTTAAGGAGGCACCTGTGGTAATCCTATTCCTAATTCCCTAATCTCGTAACGAGTAATTTAAAATATAAATCATCATCAAGTTTGTTTCTACGATTTTGTATACTGATTCGATTCAGTTAATTGGAAAAATTATTCGCCCATCGAGTCTCAAAAATCGACAAAATAATACCACTCAATTTGTATCATTATTTACTTACTAGAGGAGTAGATGATTATTGTAATTTTGCGCCAAAGAAATTAAACCAACACCATTACCTTCGATACGATAGTCAATTCGACAGTAAAAATAATATTTCCGACTTATCGCGATTATCCACCTGAACTACACAACCGAACACCGCGCGTGCTTTACAGTTTACACGAGTCGATGTCGAATTTGAAGAAGGAACAGAGTAAAAACAAAGCTATCGGTTGCACGCAGACTGCACACGAGAAACGAATTTATTCAAATTACACGAAAGATTCTGAAAACTATTCGCCTCTAGAAGAGAAACTGGTAACCGACGACTAAATTTTCAATAAACCGTGCGTAGATAAACGTCGAATTTAACAATAATAAACGAACCGAACGCAGGTAAGTGAGTTACGTCAATGGAGTGGACAAACGGGCTTAATTGAGACACCATTGTTTTAATCGTATTCGTGAAGTACAAATTAACCCAGAGTCGGACAAAAAGAGAAGAAACACGTGCAGTATCTACTAATTACGTTAACAAATCACGTATTATAAATTTATAAAGAAAAATGCACCGACTAAAAATTTTCACGAGTAGAAAAAATATTGCGACCATTAGAAGATGGAATTTTTTCGGCAGTACTCACCTCAGGAAGATATATGTAGAAATTGCAAGCGTTGATGGATGAATGGATGAGCAAGGGTGTTGAGACACTGTCGCGATGGAAGTCACAAATCAATATGAAAATAATGAAATTAGCGATAAAATTTTCGACGAATTTCTTACAATTTGAACACCACAGACGCGTAAGATTACCGGTCTGAAACGAACCAGAAGTAGTGAACGCCGAACACCGCGATAGATGAAAAGCTCTACTGACTCTACTTCACTCCACGTCCCTTACGAATTGTATTATCGTCACGCCTCGTGTACTTGCGACGAATGGATAAGTTTCACACTTGCCCCCACTCTCGACGTACGTACATTAACTAGCCGTTATGATTAAACAGCTGTTTTGCACGTGTACCTCAAAGGCCACGGTCGTTGCTATGGGAACCGTATTACTTTCAACTATTTCTCATCGTCAAACTAGTATTTTAGGCGAAAAATCTGCAAAAAATTATACGATGGTTTGTCGGTATGTTACACGTGTGTGAATTATGGAATATTATGCGGTTTGTAGGTCTCCTCGTGCTCGAGTGCAATTTTTATCAAAATATGCAAAATCGAGTAGGTACTAGGTACTCGAGTTGGATTGAGAATACGAACGCAAGCCACCGAACACTATCCATCAACGGTATCTCAAGTTTCGTAATGGTTAACCACACCGAAAACCAGCCTAAAGAGCAGATTCCGTTAGTTTTTCCTGAGTAATTAAAATTCTACTACAACCAAACGCCGTAGGCCAATGCCAATACCTACTGAAAAACCAAAGATCGCTGCTAAATTATGTAAGATTAGAACGTCACTTCACAGTCTTCACAAGACATTGACCCGCAGGAATATCTACGCGTAAATCTAAATTTAAAAAACAATTTCAACGCAAAAATATATGAAACGTAACGGAGGCACGTAATAAGTAAGCGTTCATTTATCACTTATCTACGACGGAAAATTTTATAAAAATTTCTATTTTTAATAAAGGAGCCATAATTGATTGAGAAACGATAATTCTAATGAAGTGAAGGAGCTATGTGGTTATAAATTTAATCTCTATGTATGTATCGATATTCTTTACATGGATTTCAAGTAGCCTCACCTAAATTTTACCTATAGACCTACAATTTACTTACCTACTTATTCGTGCTATGTTACGAATAAAAGAGTAAATATTGAAATTTTCAAGTCGTGTCTGTGAAAACAATAAAAACTAAATAAAACTAAGCAATAGAAAATAGTGTACCTGCTAGTTGCTACCTCCTTCCATGTATCTATCATAACTTCGAAAGAATCCTTACTTGCAAGCAAAATTTTCAACGAATGAGTTAATCGTTGTCAAATTTACATAAACATTATGCATGTTAAGTAATATTCTTCTAGACTAAATACCTAATTCGGCAATGTGGTGACAAATTTGATCATTAGGTGGAAAATTAATGAAGTACCTATACAAATAGATTGCCACAAGCTCAATTCGGCTTAAACACAAATAGTGGGTGAACTTTTAAATAATAACTTGGTAAGAGTTGATAAAAGATTTGTGGCAGTTTCGAGTATACCTATGACATGTTTTTTCGGGTTAATTATTTATCAACGTTCAAATACTTACCTACAAAGTAAAGCATTAGAATAGAGATTCATTAAATTTTATTTTAATGAGCAATACAGCCATCTATTGGGTCTGGGAAACCTCAATACCAACTGAGGAATAAAAATTAATTTTTGTTTTTACCTTTACTATTAGTTAGGTACTTTTGTAATGTCACTTAGGAGCTAGACATAATCTACAAACAACGTTAACGGTAAAGCTAAAATATCCACAGTTTTGTTTGGTAAAATATTTATTCCAACGAATTTTATACTTTGAATGTCAATTTTATTGAACACAGATTTGAATTTTTTAGTTTTTTTGAAAACCGTTCTGGAAGAAGTTTCATTGTAGCCAATCTTAATAATGATTCCACGTTGTAAGTGATGGATGTAAGCGCCTATATCGGGCTCTAGACTACCTTCTTGAAACATGAAATCAATCCCATACTTTTCAATTTGTTCGCTCATGTTGATCACGATTAAATCAAGTACTGAACGTAGAAAGTCTTCTTCGGTGATAGAAGAGTTCGAAGTTTGTTTTTTGACAACATCGTTAAAGGGTGGAAAAGAAGCGAGAAATTCTTCAAACGAAAGTTTCAAATTTTCTGATACCGTTTCGTTAGATACCATGAACACGTGCAGATCGTTTGTAATAATTTCCAATTTTTTTTCATCGAAATGATATTCTTCTGTATAGAATAGTTTTAATCTTTTCATGAATTCTCCGACCATTTCCAAGTTTGGAATTTGTATTCTGAGTTCAGATTTGAAGTAAGTTTTTGGAACGATGGTCACATAACCCATGCCTAGTAAATAGGAAAAAAATGCATTCTTCACTTTATCGCTGGTTTCGTTACTGTACGGTGGATTGGTAATTATTTTGAGTGTTTCGACACACCGTTCAGTCAATCCTTTGTTGTCTATAATATTGATGATAACTTTTTGGTTTTTAATTAATCTTTTAATGTTATCCCTAATCATGGGATTACACTGTATCAACTTGGTGATGAAATCGTCTTGTCTTGTTTTAATCCAATGGTTTTCAATTCGTTTGGTATTGAGAAATTCGATTATAGAGTATGGATTAAACGAAACATGAGCGTCGTTTTCATTTATTTTATAACCACCGTACCAAGAAGTAGACCAAATTGATTGTTTTGTTGTGACGTTAAATTCGGTATATAAAGAATACACATCGTCAGGACTAAATCCATAAAATTCTATTAGTCGACCGTGAGTAGAAGTATGAGACTTATAATTTTTTGAGGCGACAGGGTAAATACCTGACAGAACTCCTTTGGCTAAATGATCATTTACGTCTACCGCGCAGCATATGAAAAATTGAAAAAAATTGACAAAATTTCTTTCTTCGAATGGAAATTCTCTATGTTTCAATATTTCCATTACTGGACGGTCATATTCGTCTATTAAAATGTAAACTTTTTTCCCAGTGTATCTGTGTAGCATGCGACTCAAAAATATCAAGCTCTGTTCTAATTGCAAATAGTTATTTTTTTTACCAAATAAATATTGCCTAAAATCCATTATATCATCTTTCACCAGACCCTTCTCATATGTTGATTTATTTCCGGTTTCCATTTCTACCTTCATGTAGTGGAGTAAAAAATGAAATTCGAGGAAAACATTACACACCGTCATGGTAAAATCTTTCGTAAACTGTTCGTAATTTGTCCATTTTATGTCTCCGAACGATAAATAGATCACTGGGCGATTGCCTTGATACTTATCCATGAATTCTTTATCCTCGTTGATGAGAAGAGGATATTTTAATTTCTTTACGCCTCCGTTTTCTGAGACTATTTCTCCTCGTCTAAATAATTTATAATTCGATGTGTTTCTTCTATCAATTACACCGCCCTTAAAATCGAATTCCATTCTTAAAAAATCTCTGATCATAGTTAAGCTAACACTCTTACCCCATTTAGTTGGTCGAGTTATCGCAATCGCATATTCATGATTGTTTAGTAACGCCTTTATTAACATAGTTTTATCGATGAAGTATTTATTTTGTTGTAATAGTTCTTGAAATGTGGAAACGTTGGTATTAATTTCATTCGAGAGATTCGTATTCTCTACAATATTAAGAGCGGTATAATTGCCATAATTTGGATGAATTTTCAGTGCGAAAAATACAACGCACAATGAATTTATGACTGAATTCATTTTTTTTTTTTTTTACTAAATGGACATTTTCTTAAAAGCATTAAATTTCAAAACACTCATCATAAATATTCAAGTTTTAATTCCCTTACCAATTCGAGCCATTTTGAAAATAATTAATAGGAACATGAGAAAATTAATGTAGAAACTCTTCTTTCATGAAAAATAAATGAGTGGAATGAAACTCACAAATGGTAGAACCTTTCAAGATTTTTTATCACCAAAAATCTGCTGTAATTACATTTCATATCAAAAAGTTGTCTTAATTCGTTTCGAAAAGAAGGTTCCTACTTCTAAAAAATTAAATTTCTCCATTCAAAGTTCAAACCAGTGTAAGTATGTAGGTGATTCCTTATTCATTTTGAGAATGATTCTTACTTAGTTTTTGTACAATATTATTTTGTGTATCATGTTCAAGTATAATTATTTTTTCATAGAAATATATTTTTTTAAATAATTCATCAATTTATTAACTTAAAACCACGCACCTATAAAATGTAAAATATAAAACAACTCAAACTCAAAAGAAATTTTAAATAAAAAAATAATTTTTCAAAATTCAAAGTTTCAAAACCAACTAGCAGCACTCCAAGTGGCAGTATTCAACATAAATTACTCAACATCCACGTATAAAGTTTCACTGCGCATGCGCCAAGTGGATTGACGCTTTTCATTTGAAAATCTGTCCGACAATGTGTAGTCCGTGGTTGTTACTTTCAAAGAGTAATGGTATTTCCTTTCGAGTTTCAATGAAATTCTTTGGTGTTTGTTGGTTTATTTTCGTGCTATGTAAGCTGTGTTATTAATTATACATTAACGTATTAACGCCAAATATTCGGTAATTTTGTTACATTTTTGTATAAAATCGTTCCTGTGAAACCACTGCATTGCGTAATTGAATTGTACATACCTTTAGAATTAATTAACGTTGTACCATCAAAATGTGGAGAGTTCGTGATATAGCTGATAAGATGTAAGTAGAAAAATTGCTTCAATTTATCTCTGAAGTGATTATGTGTGTTAAATCCTTGAATTATAACCCATATCGACCGCCTTACATTGCATTTCAATTATTTAATTTGGAATAATATGTTACAATTAATCCAATTGACTCGCATAATTTATCCCTGCAGCCACGTAAAGCCTAACCCACCATGTATTATCACGTTGAATAATATAAACAAATTTTGAATTTGATTTTTCAGCACCAATGTGGTAATGAACTACACAGAAATTGAAGCCAAAGTGCGCGCAGCAACAAATGACGAAGCTTGGGGGCCAACAGGTATATCATAATTTTCAAAAGTATATCCCGGTTGAGAGCTTATACTGACTTTAATTACGACATTTAGGAGCACTAATGCAAGAAATAGCTCACGCAACTTTTACATTTGAGCATTTTCCCGAAGTTATGACTATGCTGTGGAAACGAATGTTACAAGATAATAAAAGTAATTGGCGAAGAACATACAAGGTTAGTACGTTTATTGATGGCATGTTTTAAATTGTATTATTACGAGTGATTTTTTTTTTTTTTCGCAGTCGCTGTTGTTATTAAATTACCTCGTACGGAATGGTTCCGAAAGAGTAGTCACTTCATCTCGAGAGCATATTTATGACTTACGAGGATTAGAGAATTATTCTTTTGTTGACGAGTTTGGTAAAGACCAAGGTATTAATATAAGGTATGTGTTACTTTATGATTTTTTTTTTCGAGCTTATAACATTCAATTACACAATTTTTTTCGTTTCGACTAGGCACAAAGTGAAAGAATTAATCGACTTTATTCAAGACGATGAAAAACTTCGCGAAGAACGTAAAAAAGCTAAGAAGAATAAGGATAAGTTTATCGGCATGTCGAACGAAGGCGTCAGTGGGTCACGAGGCTTCGGTGAGTATAGAAAGTAGATGTTGAATCTACCTTCGTTGTTAGGAATAATAATTAACATACGTGACTCAGGTATAGATGATAAACGTTACCCGACGCCTAAATGGATTTCAGATGAAAACCAATGGGATGGCGATAAAAACAAAGGAACCACTTTGGGATTCTACGAACCATCATACGACAGGTATCTACGGCGTTCGGTCATTAATCGGCGCTATTTTTAGACGGCCAATTAAACGCCGATTGTAAATTGCAGCGACGAAAACGAAAACAAGTACGATTCGGAGGGAGAACCGGATACCGCCAAAGTTCCACCGATCGCGCCGTCCAATAATAACATCGTCATCAACACTTCCAGTCCTTTATCCACTCCTGCTAATGTGACCCCAACCCGAAGCAAACCATCGGTTAAAAAAATCGACCTGGGAGCAGCGGCTAATTACGGTAGAAATGGCACGTCGCCGACTCCGGGTATTGAAAAACCTACGCCCAATCAAACTCCTGGTTCGGATTTATTATGTGATATTTCATTCGATACGAAATCTTGCGCGTCCACCGTCATTGAGACCACCAATACCCCCCGTCAAGAGAATATTGCTGACTTTGGAGAATTCACGGCCGCATTTTCAAATGTTACTTTAGCCAATAAAACTAACAATAATGATAAGTAAGTTAGCGAACAATTATGACGTCACAGTAGCGTGCGTTACGTTGACGAAAATCACCATACGGTTATTGTGTTGCATAAATAATGAATTCACCTTGATAACTTTTATCACTCAGGGTCGAAGACGAATTCGCCGATTTTAGTTCAGCGTTCTCTGGCCCTACATCTAATTCATCACTAGGAAATGGTAACATTTTCATCGCACCTCTACGATGCACTGTGGGTCAGTGTAAAAAATTAACATTTGTTTATGTATCTTGTTTTTAGATAATATTGCTAGCGTTGCGGCCGTTACAAATTCGTCGTTCTCCAATGCTGATTTATTATCGGGTTTCACTTCGAACGACACGCCTTCTTTGTTAGATACCAGTACCACTCTTAATTCTAGTGCAAATTCGAGTGAGTATTCGTTAGCGAAACAATAATGAATAAATTTGCACGTTTTTAATAGTCCTCGTTTACGAAATATTGAAATTTTTTGACTAATCGTTGTCGGTCTGGTTTCAAAAATGTTTTGCTCGAATGTCGGTTTTACGTCACCGTCAGATTTTCTAAGCTTTTCTATTTCTTGTCTGAAATTCGACTTCGTTTTTACCTAATACAATCGATGTTATTCGCGAAACAAAGTGGCAGATGTTGCGGTTTTTCTTCGCTTTCATCAGCGCCACTTCAAAGGATTCTTATGGTTTTGTCTCGTGTAATTAGTGAGAATTCAGTTGGAATTGGATACTTCGTTTTTTTTTTTAAAAAACAATTTTCGTTATTTATTCCGTTATAATAATTTTTTGGTCTTTTGAGAGAAACCTTCGATTTTTTAAAAAAGTGACAGGGAGAAAACTTTGTTAATTTTTGTAAAGAGGAAAGATCATTTTTTTATGGTCATTTTGATCGTACGAATAGTTGAGAATATTTTTAATTAACTTGATCGTAAAATTCAAATAAACTCTGTTTATTTAGGTTTCCATTAAAATTGTCGTTTACTTTATCCTCCAACCCTTCTGCCAATCAGAAAAAATGAATAAAATTTTTACGATCCTTTCAGAGAAGTTGTAATGAGTTTGAAAAAAAAATCAAGCTGAATTTCAAAATAATCTTATAGTTTGTCTTTTCTCGTGTTTTTTGTTTGGGCAAAGAATTATTTATTTCGCTTTTATAGCTTTTTTTCGAGAAAAAATTCATAGAAAACGACTACTTGTTGCAAATTTTATAACCAATTCAATTTCCTTTGCCCTTTGGTTTCCACTTTGGTAACTTTCCATTTTCTGTCGAGTATTGTTCATCGAAGCGTGATAAAACACCACTTATCAGCTCATGGCAATTGGCAGGGAAATGTCACCGAGAAAAAAACCGCATTCGTACGTTATTGTGCAAAAAAAACCTTCGGTATTTTATTTTTTGTGGTTAAAAAAAAAATGGCGACAGGTTGTGATACGATTTCGCGTATCGTAGATTCGAACTCACGCTCGTACATTCAAGAGTACTCCGGGTATGCATTTGATAATTATACTCCGGTGATGTTGTATCGATATCGTGTTGAAATTGCACCTAATTAACGTGTATACCTCGCGTCGGAATTAAGAGAGGGGGAGGGGCTTTGTGTGTTCATATTGAATACGTATGGGTAACGTGTTGTATGTGTTCGTCGCGTACATGCAATATTCATTGTTGACGTCATTTTTTGAGATTTATTATGAGAACGAATTGAATGAAAAAAGGGAAAACCAGGCCACGAACAAAGTAAACGAGTTGCACTAGGAAAAAAAAAACGTGTAAATTTATGCGCGTAAATAATAACACTTTCGTTACGAAGTTTAGTAAAAAATAGGAAATTTTTCTCGAGTTCAAGATCTCTTACCGCCCCAACTATTCGTCGATTACGAATTAATTATACGATCGACGTCCTAGTAGCGTTTCTTCTTTTTTTTTTTGCATAAACCTCGCAGCTCTAAGCAAGAAAACGATCCTCAAGGGTGATCTCGAAGAAGAATACGAACGATTGCTGAACTCCTTGAACGTATCGGATGAGAAAAGCTACGAAAAAAAGCTGAGAATCATAATGAGCTACGGTCCGAGACCTCTGACGCCTCAGATGATAGAAGGGATCGACGAGACGAGCGCTGCTGAGCGGGTATTCGAGCAAAACTACCCTCGATTATTGAATGCGATCAAGATAAAGATAAGTTCGAATTTATTAATGCCTTTGATTACGGATATATTCGCTTTGGAGAACGGAGACGCCAATATGCTCCTGGATTCGGTCACGGTATTGACGAATATGTTGAAAGACTCGGCCGAAGGTCCGTCGACCAGGCTCGATAACACGGTGGCCATTTGCCGTAGAATAGTGGCGGGCGATTTTATTACGTCGGCTGTGACTCGCCAGTGTCTGCGGAGCGACGACCTCGAAGGCTCATTACGGTGGAACGATCTAGTTCAAGTACTGGTCTCGTTACCGTCTCGAGTAGCCAATAAAACGCGAACCAAGACGCCGGTATTTTTCGCTCCGTCCAATTACGTCGCCGTTCTGAATTCGCACGTGTTGAAATGTCTACAGATTTTGGCCGAAGCTCAAAAACACCGGATCAATGAACGACTCGAACCGTTGGCCGCGTTCGTCAATAAAATAATATCGTATTTCGAATGCTCGAGCCAATGTTTACCCAAGTTCATCGGCGTATTGGAGGTGTGGTCGTCCAAGTACGAATACGAGCTGGTAGCCAGGTTATTCACACTGTTGGAGGGATCCTGTGTCAATAAAGTTGGTCATTGCGTGTTGGCTGAGGTGAAAAATCCGAAGAATATGTCGATGTTGGGCAATTCGTTGGTCGAGAATCCAAGATGGCGGTATTGTCTATGCGATTATATGCTTTTCAAGACGTATTTCACTGAAAACAGCGACAAAATATTAACCAATTTGATCGTATGCCTGAAAAAGTACTCGGGTGTGTTGATCGAAGTACTTCAGAACCTACTGGCCGTGTGGAGCGACAAGAGCGCCCAGAATAGAACACCTTTCGAACAGCATTTGTACATTTCAAAAGCTCTAGTTTTAGCTGTGAAAGCATTATCACAGATGCAAGCTTTACCCGAGGATATCATTCAAAGGAAGCTGTTCGCCGGAGTCCCCAATCACTTGGAGGCCACTGACGAACGTATCAGAGCAGTCGGCATGATCGTTGCTGAACTGGTCATCGGCCGGATGAACGTACCCGGAGGCAAAATCACATTCGAGTACGATGACCTGAAAAAGGAATCCAACCGAGTTGTCGACGAACTCCGTACTACTAACCAAGTTGACCTCGAAACGTATCCAGATCCTTGTACCATTGACACAGATCCTTTAGAAGAATATTTAAAAGAAATCAGCAATAGATCCGGTGATCTGAGCACTGCAAATACTGCAGCGATCTCAATTCAAGAAGTAACCATTCCAAAGCTCGCTTCGACCAACGTCATCAAAAACGTCCAAGACGTAGACGACGACGACGAACCGTGGGACAGCGACGACGAGCTAACTCCGTACGATCTATCGAACGACGTAAAAATCTCCGAATTGAAAAAACCTCGATATTTACGCGACCTCATCGAAGGACTAATGGAGCAAAAAGACGCCGACATATGGATCGGTAGCGTCGAATCGTGCGAACATCTGGTCAAACAGCAGCTCGTCAATGACGATCCGTGCATCGGCGTCGAAATCTTATCCATCTTGCTCACTCTGGACAGACAATTCTACATGGAGAATTTCGAGCAGCCCAAGTACGACGCTTGCGTCGCCATCTTGAACGTGTATCCCGAACAAGGCGCCACCTACGTTTGCGAGCAATTCCACCAGGCTGCCGGAAAATACACGATATCGCATAAAATGCTCATGCTAGACGTGCTGGTAGGCTCGGCACGAGATCTGTCCACACTGAAAACAGCCCAACAGCGAAATCCACCCGTATCGCAGATAGAGAAAAGTGCACAGTTGACGCATCCAAATCAAGAATGGAGAACGATTATCGAAAAAAGAGTCGAACAAAATACCAGATATATTACCAGTCGAAAGAAACAGGCACCAGTGACCAAAGCTAACGATTTCAATTCCTGCGTCGGCTACTTCTTCTATCCGCTCATTCGCGGCAGTGCCAAACAACCCAACATCATGCTTCATCTAGTCGGCGTCGAATGCCATCCGCTGTTGGCTCAATACATCGACGCGTTAGCCATAATCATGTGCTCGGCCGTCAACTGCACAATGGCCGGCAAAATGGCTCTGGAGTTGTTGGAGTTTATCAGATCTTTCCTAGGGCATGCCGATTTTAAAGTCAGATCAGCTGTATTGAGGTGTATAGCCGCAGTCATGATCAGTGTACCAAAAACCGTACTCGCAGAAGGTGACTTGTTCACTGAGATTTTCAGAGCTCATTCGTGGATGGAGCAAATGATCGCCAAACAAGCCGAGCCTAATACCGAATGTAGGAAATTGATGGAACAGGTTTTTGGACTCATGAAAAGTAGTTTTAGTTTTAATACGGCGCTGTGATATCGAAATTGAGTCGAATGAATTGTAAGATTTTTTTTTGTAATTTTTTATTATAGAATTTTTGTACGAAAATGCGCGTATTTTTTTTTTCTTTCAACGGACGTCGATCTAATCGAGGGCATTTTTTAAGAGAAGTCTGAAACTCGAGATTAACGTGCTCGTTTATACTCGTAGATGTTGATTTTAATCGTAATACGTTTCAATTTTTCCCCTTCTTCGTTAATTTAGCTGTACCTCCAGGATTCGTGTCACTGTCAGCCATGCCAATTCAACCCTTATCTATTCCAGTTGCTCAAAATGATTCGTTAACGTCTTCCACATCATCGAATGGTAATAAGGTGAGTATTCGACGTATTTTTAGATCGTTTATTTTTTCAGCGAATCCAAAAAATTCGAGTGTATAGAATTTTTTTTCAGTTTTGATTTTGGTTTTGATAATGAGATTAATTTTTTAATTTTTTTTTTATTCGCAGGTTGGTAGCACTTGGAGTAATTTAACCGGCGTGAATATAAATATCGACGATTTGGGTATCTGCGGATCGAAGAAATCACCGTCGTCGACGGCACCATCCATGAATCAATTAGCCTCAGGAAAACCAATCGGTAAGCTGATTTTTTTTTTCAGAAAACATTTTCAAGATTTCGTCCCAAACTCAAATTTTTCATGTTTCCCTCTTCAAAGTCTGTGCAAATTTGAATTTTAAAAATTTTTAAAATTAATGCTGATTGATTAAAAAATTTCCTTTTTTATTTAAAATTTTTTTTTTTTGCAAATAGCAGTTGAAAAAATTTTTTTTTCAAAAATCTAAATCAGATTTTCTGAGAAAAATGTCAAATGATTTTTGAGGGTCTGGTTTATAAATTTTTCAATAATTGATTTTTTTTAAAATTTCAATTGCCAATTTTACAATCAAGGTGAATCTCTATTCGGGTGCAAAAATTTTCGAATTTGGTAAAAAATCTTTAAAACTCCTACGAAACTCCCAAGAACTCGTATGCGAGTAAAATACACTGAAACAAAAAATAATATTCCATACAACTCGAGTTCGAAGGCGATACTTGTGTAAATATTTATCAATACGATTAAATATTATTAGATATTTTTTCGGGTCATGTTTACCTATTATAGGCACTAGGCAGTCCTAAAAAAAAATTGTTTACTCTTCGTTATACGTTCGTTACTTATCATGGCGAGAAAATTGCGCACACAGGTGTACCGTACTCCGAAACGTATGTATCTCTCGCATGTCTGAACGACTCTGAAAATACAATACACGACCCGTAATAAAAAATGTCCCAATTGACGCGAGCCAAGAAGCTCACCCGTATAAATTATACGCGCTCGTATAACCCTTCTCAATTAGATAATTGCCTGCTCGGATCGCGTGCTGCAAAGATAATCTAATGTTGGCGTAAACCACCACTATGAATTTTATTAATCTTCTGCTTTTCTGCCTCAACACAGATACCAGTTCTTTAATGATGAACAGACCAAATCAATTCGGATCAGTTCCTCCTGCCAGGCAGGCCTTCGTACCGATGTACAAATGACAGCGGAATACCCCAACCCCATCAGCAACAACTACCCATTGTTATTAGGCAATCGACTATCGTTTTTCAAATTCGTACTTGTTATAATATTTTTCTCATTTTTTTTTTTTTTTTTTACAATCGTACGCTACCTGCGTATTTTTTCCTACACTCATCCATTCGAAAATGGCAGTTTTGTATTTTTCATTTTAAACCCATCATTGTTTGTAGCTTTTGTTGATTGGTCGCTGCTTTGCATTATTGTTCGTACGTGTTTTGTTTTCTTCGCTGGTTGTGGGATTATCGATGTAGATATTTAAATTACGTAGTATAATTTATTACCATGAAAATAATTTTCGTGCAATAGAAAATTGTGTGTGTTTGGGTTGTTCAGTGATGGCCGTGTACCGATTCTAATTGTTTTTGTTTCTTTTCTTCTTTTTTTTTTTTAAATCGTTTTTTTTTTGTTATTTTACACGACGGATAACTTATGCCCTTTTTACCGTATACATACACGATACACGACCTTTTTTTTTGTACGTAATCGCCTACTGCCATAAATGCATCCTCCGGTATATTACGTATACTACGATTTTGACCAGTATTCAAATAAAGATCATGGAGCGCAATTTAACAATATACATATCGATAGATGTATATTTTTATCATATGTATTTAGAGAAAAAAAAAATAGTAGCGTTTTGTTAATTTCATTGGCTGTGTGTATTACGAACCGAAAACGATAGATGGTCTTTTTTATTGTAATTTTTGAGGACTTTATAGATCCGTTCGTTAATTTTATTTTTTTTTTATTTTCGATACGTAACGAAGGGAAAAAATAAGAAAGAACGAAAAAGCATTACTCTTTTTACTCGTCAACTAACGGAAGCAATGTTGGTATGGAAAAAAGAAGCAATACAAGGGCATTGTATAACGATGTGAAAATTTGCTCATTATTTTTGATTGAACGCTGAACGTAATCAAAACATTATATATTAGAGATGGAAAGTAATTTTTATGCGTTATTTTCAGCACTGATTTCCATTTGTGTTTTTTTCCTTCAATTTTCCTGCCTTTGGTGGAATTTTCATGTTGTTTCTTGTGTTTCTTTTCTTTTTTTTTTTCAAGAAAAGTAGATGCGGTACGACTGCAAGTCGAATAACGTGTCTGTTTTAGGCCTCGTTTGAGAAGCAATTACATTATCATGTTTTGAATTTTTACCATTTAATTAATTTTAATTCGTGTTGTATTTATATTTTTTCTCTCTCTTTTTTGTTGTTGTATATAATCAAACGTAACTTCTACATTATTGTTAATATAATTCGAGGTGATGGTAAAATAAAACGTTTATTACGATGTGTGGCGTTGTGTTTATCGTTTGGGACGTGTCTAATTGAAGGATTTTAATGAAAGGAAAAATCTAACGGTTTCAGCCAAGAATGCAGTGATGCGAATATTGATAAAATAATACGTAATACTACTACATATTGATGATTATCTACCTGAGGGGAATTTTCAGCGGGTTTGAGAGTTCCAGAAAACTTCACTTTCACATGAAGGTGGATACGCTACAACGGTGCATACTCAGAAAAAGGAATTGGTTATTGAAAATTTCAAATTTTCTTTGGAAAAAAGTAGCTCGCATGATTTTTTTTCTCAAGAAAGAGGGCAATTTTTTTCAAAAAAAAATTGAGATGATCGCTCAATACTCGATACTATTTTTACATCAGGTTTGAGAAAGATCCTCAACCAATAACAACGGCAGTTCAATTTTTTATCATTTAAAAAAATACTTGATTTTATTTCAGGGAAAAAATGTTCAATTTTTCCACATTAAAAAATATTTGAATTTTTTTCGCTGGAAATGACTCATTTTTATACCTAAAAAAAATGTTCGATTTCTTTCAGAAAATTTTTTTCTTCTTCATGTAAAAATTTTTTTCTAATGAAAAAGTGGCTGAACTTCTTTCATTACAAAAGTCTTTTTTTTTTCATAAAAAGATACGAGATTTTTTCCATTAAAAATGACTGATTTTTTTCATTCAAAAATATCTGACTCATTTTCACAGAAAAAATTAATGATTTTTTTCCGTTTTAAAAATAATTATGTTTGATTTTGACTTTTTTCATTAAAGATGATTATTTGACTTTTTTCTCATCGAAAAATATTCGATTCAACTTCAGGAAAAAGAACTTCGATTTTCTCATGCGAAATACTTGACTTTTTTCATGAAGGATGATTAAACAGAAAATATTCTAATTTTTCTAACTTTTTTCTCATTTTTTTTTTTTATGGTTCATGCAGGCCTGGTCGAACGGAACGGAACGGAACGAAAAAGAACGATTCAAACCACTAAAATTCAAGTTCTTGACGAACGAAACCAGAACAGAACGAAATAATGTTCTGAACGAAATAAACCGGAACAGAACCGAACGAAACAAAATAAAATGGAACGAAACAGAACAAAACAAAAATGAACGCGAACGGAACAGAACGAAACAGAAC
>FIZT01004176.1:0-13501 GCA_900065295.1 Paracoccus marginatus
TAGGTAACTTGGGTAGGTACCTATTTCCTGTATGAGGTTTTGATTTTCGAAAAAAAAATTGACAATTTTTTTTATTCCAACATATAGATCTCCGTCGCATAAAAATTTTTAAAAAGTAACCGTCAGTTTCTTCCCGGGATTGAAAGGGTTAACAAAGCTTATCAAGATTCGATTAAATTATCATTTACAACTAAACACTTCGTCAATTTTTTTTTTTTTCAAGAAATGTCATTTGGAGGAGAAATTATAACTTTGACGGTGAGGCGAACTGAATGCATAAATTAAATGACACGATTATCGGGGGGAAAAAAGACCACCGTCCAGGAAGAAAAGGGAGAGATAAAGATGTAAACGAGAATAAAATAACGAATGAGGTGAACCATTTGAAAACAGTATGCGGCAATTCTTATTTTTAAAAAAATCGTTTTTGAAAAAAAAAAGACTTATTTCCGTCAAAACTTTCAACAGCTTTCATGTTAAATTAAAAAATACGAAAAAAAAAACGAGGAAAGCAGTGTGCAATGAACAAATAAAAACAAACAATTTTGGTATGAAAAAAAAGCATCGTCGAGAGCAGGCGGCAGGGGGATGAAGGTGAAGAACTGATTCGGCGTCGTTGTTGAGTTCGTATATCGTGCGGTGTCAAGACTGAACGAAACGGTGTGAGACGCAAGAGGTAAAGAGGAAAGAAGGGTGAAAAAGAGCGTGGAATTTTTTTTCTTCTTCGTAAAGACGCCAGTGTTTTTTATTGGAATCTTGACAAAGAGCGTGTTAGCGAGAAGCAGAGATGGGTATAATAAAAGTGTTTATTGGGGGCAAAGCTATGGTTTGATACTGTTAGCGTTATAAGACAGATGACACGATTAGGGTAGAGTCATAAGATATGGAATGCGGTGAATTTGTCGAGCCGCTTCCACCTTGTTCGCTTTTATTCGCATCTACTGCCAACAACTTGTTGCCGAGGCGGTATTATAGCGTGTCTACTTGCGCCTTCTCTCTTTCTCTTGGCTTCTCCCGAACATAAACTACATACAATACACATTTCCTTTTATACTTTTCATTTTACGATAAATGTTCGTTAAACGGCTATCATCGCGACTACTGGGTAATTTGCTTATAAAATATTCTGCGGTATTCGTGAAATGCGTTCAAAAAGCGTAAAAATTTCCACACACTCGATGCCGAATACTTGTGTGAATGAGATTTTTATTGTTTATGGTTTTTATTTTTATTTTGCCCCGTTGTAATCTGCATAGGGGTATACGTTTGTAAAAGGAAGTATTTTCGTGTTGTTTGTCAGTGTTTTATAATTTTATGTGTGAAAAGTTGTAGGATAGAAGAGTGTTCTGGGGTGTTTGAGGGTGCATAGTAAGGGAAAGTATCCCTCAGTTTAAAATTCACCATGAAACGACAAACCAACATAAAAGCTGACCTAACACAGAGGGGATTCCAATTGACCGAAAATGCCAGAAAGATGGTGCTTCGTGAAATTCTTTGATATATTATCTCAAGTGACATGTAGAAAAAACAATATGAGCATTGAGCAAAGTATTTCAACCCATGCCTGATTGATTCGAGTGAGATTTTTTTCGTTGATATTTGTTTGATTGTTGGAAGAATTCGTATTGATAGTTGACAACGCTAGAAGGGCTGATTGTTGGGATAATAATCGTCTCTTTCGATGCTGCAATAAAAAAGAAGACGAGACAAAGGTTGAAGGCTAAACCACATAAGATGTTTGAAATTTCTGTAGTCGATGTGTGGCTGAACAAATACATATATTTATTTCAAATTTCTAGAGTAACTTCTGTATTATTTAGTTTATAATACTTTTAAAAATCTCGTGTTAGTACGCTACGATATCAATGTGAAGTTGAAAAAAACCTAATCCTGTACTTCCTCTATCTCGAACATTTTTTTTTATAAATTTCCACAATGCTGGCTGTCTTCTTACAACTCGACGTTGGAAAAGAAAAAAGATTCAGAGAAAGTGAACATATTCAAACGAGAATCCGATTACATGGTGATATAGAGGCCCATTTTGCATTCGGTTGGTAACAAAGCGGTGAATTATTCATGCGACGTAGAAACAAGGACGTGTTTTAGCAATTATTGGCACCCCTCAATCAACAAGACGCCATTTCGATGCAATTTCACGTGTAGATACTCTGTGTGGTTAGGTGAACGAAGAAAAGGGCTGAGAATGGCCAACGGGAAGCGTTTTGTCTTTACCTTTGGATTTAATCGCATGACTGTCTCTAGTTGGGCTTTTATACAAGTAATTATCGAGGATTAAACGTTTCTCAATGTGTGTGTGCTGCAACACTCCTCCTGAGTGAGCTTTGCGAAGTAGGAAAAATATATTAAGAAAATATATTCCCATTTAGGGTTCCAGTTTGGCCTTTGCTGAAGGTAGGTAAATGTGTGTGCTTTTGAAAACGCGCTAACCTAACGTGTTGGTTAAAATATCAACTTTGGCGACGACCGCAATGTCAGCTTTTCGACTGCTGAAACGAAGGTAGTATTAATTTGTTTTAATAAATGGGTTACTTGGCAAAGCTTACCCACTATTGCCAAGTTGTCATAATATTTCAACGTGGAATAAACATACTCCTCGACTCTTTTGACTTATTGGTTGTTTCTCCAAGGTATTGAAAACATATTAGGCAGTTTGAATCGCAACGTTTATTATTGTATTTAGTGCGTACTATTGGTAGTGACATATTTGACGAAATGTTGGCGAAAATTTCCCACTGTGGAAGTACGTACATAATATACCTAAGTAATGTCTAATATTTAATTGGTTTGTTTTCAGCGTTATTGGAAGACAAATTCAAAATGGTTGCCGTTTGACAGTTGAGTAAGTGTGTTGTTGGTTTTTTTTTTTGTCAATTTCTAATATTAAAGGAGCTTGAATTTTGAAAACTGGCTTTTGAATTGTTGTTGTTGTCGTATCTCCTCCTGTCGTCGTTTTTCCTTGTATTTCTCCTTGTACAGCTCTGAATTTTTGTGCTCTGTGTGTTTCCTTCTTCTGTTCTTGATATCGTCTTGTTGAGCTTTTTGTTCTTTTTCTATTCTTACTAAAAACTACCTGGCTTATTGCACCATAGTCTTTCCATGAAATTTTTTATAAATTTAAAAAATGATTAGGTACTCTGATGAAATTGCAACATTTTCTACGCTGCTGTGTAATTCTCTCCTCTAATTCGAGAGGATTGCTGTGTATAGGATTGTAAAATTCTTGTCAGCTGAGCAGTCATTGGAAGCAAAAGCAAATAGCAAAACCGGAAAAAAAATCCGGAAAAATCCCAAAAAATCAAAAGCAAACCCATAAGCAAAAACAAAACCACAAGCAAAAGCAAAACGTTTGAAAAACCATAAGCCACGGCAAAAGCAAAAAGAAATCAAAATTCGTTTTGCTTTTACTTTCCTCCTCCCCCTGGGCTTTTTAATGACACCAATAGTTTGCACTCCTCTTGGAAGCATAAAATATCGAATTTTAAGCCAGGTTTGTCAAAAAGCTATAAGTCGAAAGTTCACTAATTTTTGAAGAAAGCTAAAATATTGATTTTAAAATTTTGAAAAGCTGAAAGCAAAAGCTAAAGTTTGGGGGCGAACTAAGGGGGTTCAAAATTCGAAAAATTGCTCCCCCCAAGTTTACTTCAGGGGCTCAAATTTTGGTTGTAGGATTTTCACGAGCCAGCATGTTAAAAATTTTTCTCATTTGGCGTGTTACACCTGAGTTAGGTACCTAGTTAGCTATTTACATACAGGATCTTTAGATTTTTTGAAAATTGAGCGTCCAAAAATCAAATTTACTCATTTTGCTGTCGTTTGTTTACTCGTTTTGAAAGTGTCGTTCTTACTGTCTTTTTTCTTAGTATTTTATTTCAATTTTTACATATCCATATCTAATTTCCAAACTTTTCCTATCTCATAGGTACCTTACTTATCTATTCTACAGGGAAAAAAGCAAAAGCAATTAAAACGTTTGAAAAACCAAAAGCAAAAGCAAAAGCAAAACCAAAATTTGTTTTGTTTCCAATGACTGCAGCTGAGCGTGAGCATTGAGCATTTTGATGTCGGCTCCTTCAATTCGACTGATAGGCAACTTCTTGACCATTTTCGTAGTTTATGTTGCTGCAATTTCATTTTAAGGCTAAAAAAGTATCGTATATCGGAAATTTTCGTCTGTTGATGTACGTTTGAGGTACTAGTCAATCGCGGAAAACACCGCGAGGTTATTATCGAAGCTAACCAAGAATGCGTAGGTAAAGAATGAAAAAACAATATAAACGAGGAGGTCAATGTTGTAAAATTAAAATCGTTGCGCGACGACACAAATATAGTTGATTTATTAGGGGCAATATTCCATTAGAATTTAGTAGGCGACGTTGGCAGCGGCGTCGGCAAAGCAATAGGAAATTAAAAGGGTGACATTTCGGTGTGAAACAAAAGGCTCTTTTCTTGTAGCCCTCCTTTCGTTGTTCGGCTGTGACATTAAAAGTCATTTCGTTAGCGTACCGAGCACAGCGTTGTGTCTTCTATTATTGACAATGCTAGTAATGGATGACACCTTTGTCGTTTTGCTGAAGTAGTGTTAAACTTCTTATGTATGCTTTCCGTTTGGCTTTTCGTTTCTGTAAGTAGCACTCTTCTTGCGCCCAGCGCAGCGTTCTTATTGCCGTGTTACATCGTAACGACCGTTTGTCTCTTTATTCTCTCATTTATTCGTCTCGTCTCGTCTGTCACTGAAATGTTAAAACGATTTTTCTCGGTTTAATTAAAAATGTCCGACTCGCCGTATTCTCGTTCTTGCGTCTGTTTCTTTCTCGCGTTTGGACCCTGAAGTGGTAGCCGGAAAGGTATAGACTGGCAAGAGTACGTAGACGAATGGGTTATATTTCTGTACACCACCCCACCTCGCCATCTCCGGGTTCACATAACGCTACATAGAAAGGCAATGCGAGCAAAAGAGATAGAGTGACAAAGAAAAGGCAGTGTATATAACTGTATCTATAGTAGAGCGAAAATTCGGTAACATTTGCTACGCGCGCGAGAATAACTCATAAAACAGTTTCCTCTCACTTTGTTTACGTTTAAAAAATGAAAATAAATTTTTAATGAAAATACAAAAAGCAAAAAACTTTTCGCCGTGTAACTTCGAGGCGTAAGCTGCGCGAGAGCCAAGTTTCTCGCATTCCTCACGCAAAACGTTGATGAATATTTTTTTAGCTCTTTTCCGGCGTTTCGTGTACTTTTCACTTATGTGCAGTTATCTTTTTATAACATAGGTATATGCCAGGCAATGTTGACTAATTCTGCATAGCAGTGCTAGGCGTCCGCTTCCCCTTTCCTCCAAGTAAATAATCGAAATGGATTTCAGAAGGAGCTCGATCCTCTTCGCCTTTTGGTAGCTGAGGTTGAAATTCGAGACTAGTTGGCGCTTAAAAATATTTATAGATACAGTAGGTAAGGTATTAAATAAAGAAACATTTTTTCTCCCTTTCTTTTCTGGTATATAGGAATATTTTTCTTTCATTTGTCATTCTCGCGTTAACCATTACGGCTTCGAGGAAGAACGCGAAATGTTTTTCCGCCACTTCTTTCGTACTTACAAACTGAATTGTTAAGTTTTCCTAATAAAGTATTCTTTTATGAATCCGTTCACGTACCAATTGCGCGAACATGGCGAAACGCGAGGCAAATGACGGATTTGGGAGAAAAGTATACGTAAAAACGCGAAATAAACTAAAGCTACTGTTCGAACTTGCAACGCTCACTTGACTGATCTACTTTTCATCTTTCAACTTCTTGAAAGAGTACTAATTACTGTTGTATGTACGTTACGTTGGCTGGTGTTTTATTTTCAAGGTTTGAATGGGTTTTCCACGCATAAACTATATGGAATGAAAGCTATGATGTATTTTTTAAATAAGTCAAGTCGGGAATTCTCGTCGTCAACGCCACGTTGTGCCCGAAGAATTTCAATAATTGGTCGACTTTGGAAGATTTTTTTTCATGAAAATTCACAAATTCGAAATTACGAACCGAGGCGGCTTGGTTTTTGACCGACTTGAAAATTTTTTAACGCTTGGATAAGTCTACATACAATGACCGAAGCAGACGGATATCTCGAGGGCAATTTTTGCCGCAATGTGAATAATTAAAAAAAAATCAGCTTGGGTCAATTTTGGATGAAAAGATTTTATAATTTTCTGCCTACATTTTTTCATCCAACGTCGCGACCTTGAAAAAAAGAAATCATCTACCTGTGTAATGAAATTCGGGAACATTTTAAAACTTGGCTTGGCTGTTATTTCATTTTACCCATTTTGTGCAACTTTTCCTCTCATCTCTTTACACCGCCTACTGAAAAAGTATCCAACTTAGTTTCAAAGTCAAAGTTTAGCAAACAAAGAGTTCGTCGATCATAAGCGATAAAGGTGTTAAATGGGTTATGCTTGACGAAGAGAGCGAAATGTGATACTAAATTTTTTTCGAAAAAGTTTCGATTGATTATGATAATTGAAAGGGTTTGGCGAAATTTTTCTGGCCTAGCCGCGTTTAATCAAGATGGTTAGTAATTTTTGAATTTTCAAATTCATCGAGAAAGAATTATTTTTTCTAGATCTTAATTCGAAAGAAAGGCATAGTTGTATGTATGCAAATTATTTTATCTTGCTATTTCTTGAGTTAGAATGGAATGATTTTTTTACAACGTGTAAATTCTTCAGTGATCATTATTTTTCTTCAGTTAGTTCACCTTGGAATAGTGTCAAGAAACTGCGAAAAACTTCGATAATAAAATTTAGACCTTCGTGAAGAAATATATATTAAGGCTGAGCTAGAAAAAAGGTACACGAAAAATTGCATTCAAACGAAAAGTTATCTGAAAAAATTTGAAATATCGAACCAGGGCATGGTTAAATATGCGGCGAACGTACCAAGAATTTAATTTTTTTCAAGCAATCGTAACTCGAATAGATAACTCATTGTCCCGAAGGGGTTATACGTTATTTGTAAAAAGTAAAAGGTCGTATTGCTATTTGCTTCAAGGTGTTTTTTTCCAGTACGACGGTGGGCGCTTGATTATGGAAATAATTCGCTTATGCGAATTCGCTCGATCGCATGACCTGCTTCCTCTCTTTGGTAGTAGGTACAGTTTTTCGATAACTCGGCGCATTTTTAGAAGACCTGTTGTAATATCGAAGCACGTGTAGCAATCCGTGTTGTATTTTATCGTCTATTCCCTTTTATCCACTCTGTGTTCTTTCATTAGTAAAAGTTTCCAAAGAGATTTTTCTCAAGCCGCCGAAAATATATTCGTAGAGTGACGACGAAGGTACATCGGAAAATTTGAAATATCGAGTATTTTCATCAAATTAACCTCTTCGCCCCTGTGTCCCATCTTGGTACCGTATCTTCGAAAAGAGTAACGAGAAAGAAACGCGCTGTACTTTGCTACGGCTTTCCAAACGTTTTAAGCAGGTTGAAATCTCTACATTAAAATTTAATAATCGTGAAAGTTACGAAAAAGCTGCCTTTTTAGCCTTGTATTAACATCGAAAAGCAGTTGTAAAATATAACGTTGCTTGATTTTTTTCTCACTGCTTTTGTATTCTTTTTTTTCGTGGTTTCACTTTAGATCAAGTTATATGTACGTAGTTTGTATTGTTGATTTTCGTTTTTCTGGCATTTCAGCAATTGTGCCAAAGATACCTGCAATTTCTCCCTTGACGTTAGATTATCTTGTGTGCAATTGCGTCAACTGAATGAAATCTAAATGAACGATTTTGTCCATTCGATCTAAATGGGCGCGAATATACGAAATAAAAGTTAATTGATGGGAGGAGTTCGTTGACGTGAGGAGTCTATATAAAAAATGTTTTTCGGAAGAAGTTCGTTGAGGAGAGGAGTCTTCACTCATAAGTTCGTTGACGGGAGGAGTTTGTTGACGGGAGAATTTCGTTGACGTGAGGAGTCTATATAAAAAATGTTTTTCGGCAGAAGTTCGTTGAGGAGGGGAGTCTTCATTCATAAGTTCGTTGACGGGAGGAGTTCGTTGATGGGAGAATTTCGTTGACGTGAGGAGTCTATATAAAAAATGTTTTTCGACAGGAGTTCGTTGACGAGAGGAGTCTTCACTAAGTTCGTTGACGGGCGAAGTTCGTTGTGGTGAGAGGAGTCTAATACGTTGATTGAAAATGATAAACCGTATGATTCATATTTCGGTCGTTCATTTTTGTAGTTTTATTCGAACAATGGTTTTGGCGCAATTACAGATTATTAGCTTTTTTTCTCTCTCTATGTAAAAGTCAGTGAGTAAATTCACATGCCATAACGGTTGATTGCAAAATGAATACGTTCGATAGGCAAATGAATGATAATGACGTGGTTGGAAAATTTTAGATACTTTTAAAATTCAGCGCGGATTTTTCGAAAATGAAAATTAACAAATTTTTTGGAATCAATTTTCTGAAAAGTTTACTGTAAAATTGTGCATTATACGTATTGCGTACATACTCCACCTAGTTTGGTCTGAAGACCCATCAATATTAATTCGGTCCCTCAGTGGCGATGAATTGTGAAAGCGAGGCAGACGTAACGTACGCGAAGCCTCTTACACAATACGAAAATAATTCAATAAAAATTTTTATCAAAAATATTTTAAATTGAAATATTTGCTCGAAAAGCAGAGCCAGCAAAAGAGGAGGGCAAAAGAGGGCGAAATATTTGTGATGGGAATCACGTTTGAATTTTTTATGTCGATGCAGAACGTAACGGTGTTCTAGAAAACGAATTAAATTAGTTCGATATTTAAATGGGAAAAGTTTTCTTTAAGGAAATGAGAAAAAACGAGTTTCTTTGACGTTGTATTAAAGACTTATTACCATAACTAAACATAATAATGCTTTTTTTGCACCCTCTTCATGGTGCTTCTCTTCATCTTCGACCCTCTCTTGGGTTTCTGTTTGGTTTTGTTGTTCAAACACCGATGTATGTACTGTTATGTATGTACTCGTATATACATATTATATTTATCATATTTAACGTATAGGTACTGTAGGTAGGTGACGCAACCTTAACGTAACAGCAACGATGTCTAGAAGAGAATGGCAAACTGTAGCCGATTTTTTTTCAACCGTTTGTAAAGAAGCTATTAACGAAGATTTTGAATCTTGGCCGAAAGAGTGGTGTTCGCGTAGACCAGTCCCGACCCTGGATGAAGGACGAAGACGAGAGCGAAGAACGAAAAAGTTATTCGTATGCGTAAGGATTGTGGTAACGAACTGCGAAACTGTGTACTTGACGTGCTGTGTTTACCAAGTCCGCCGCCGCGCAAAACACCGTAATCAATTATTAGCACTGCCGAGGCCGATTGGTAGCAGCATTTTCTTATGAGTACTATATGAAGAAATTGTGTAGAGAGAAGCCTGTATAGCGTGGAGAAAGCGCCGCGCCGCCGTTTCCCATAAATATATACGTACGCAAAGAGAAAGACAACCAGCTACCGACAAAAACTCTGTAATTGCGCGGCCGTATCTTCGGCTCGTTGAAATTCAATTAATAACCGAGACCCGGGTTGATTATTTGGTGAGAATATGGAACATGGAGAAAGAAAGATTGCGGATTAGATGGGGGGGAGAGGGGGTGTAGGCGGTTCGGGTTTATTTTTCTGAGGTTCACGAGTGTGTTTGCAAATTGCGTTTTTTTTTTCTGTTTCTTTTCTTTCGATTTTTTTTTTCATTTTTTTCATTTTGTTTCGAATGCAAAAATTTTCACATTTCTGATTTTTTGAAACGTTCCTTATTTTTGTGAAATACCTAAGCTCAGATTTTGAATATGGTTAGTTTCTGTTTTTAGCGATGATAAACAAAAATTTTGTGAAATTCATGGTTCATCAGCCATGGAATGAAATCATTTTTTTTTTGGTAGCGATTCGCTTCAAAGGCACTCTACATCAGGGAAAAAATTACAAATCACTGTGTAGGTATAGGTATCTAGTTCTACGTATGTCTATTGTCTACTGCGTATGTCGTAGCCTTGCTTTTAAAATCTGTTATGCATAAAGTCGACGTATTTAATGTTGTCTCGAGTCTTATCAAAAGCTTGTAATGTGTATCTGAAAAATATGTCTACGATAATGAAGAACTCGCGACATATACGTACGTTCGTGGGGTATTGTCTACCCTGACAGAAGATGCGATGAAAAAGAGAAAGGAAAAAGTTATCATTGAAAATGGTGCAAGTTTTACACTATATTTCTGGGCGCTTTTATTTAAATTAGGTATTTGTAATGATCAAAGGAGAAGAAATGTCATTGGTGAAATGTTAATGCGAAGAAACAGCGGCGACGTCAGGCGAGACGAAGGGGGTACCGCGTATTTTTGACGAACTATAAGAGACGACGTCTCGTTTGAGTAAAGTTTCAAGTTGATAGAGAGCCCGGCACTATAAGGTCTGAAGTAGCTGCAGCATGTACCGAAATGATAAATTCGTATTTTGTACGTAACTTCTGGCCAAGTTTTCGATCGACGGACGGAGAAAGCTAGCGAGAGTAAAACAGTATGGAAAAAATCTCTCCACGTTGTTCGTAGGAGTATTATATTCTTAAACATATCAAAGAGAACTGTATTCCACAGCAGGCCGTGTACGATTCTATATAAAAGTTATTTTTCTGAAGAATTTCTCCTCGACACGAAGCGGCGGTTCGCCATAAAGACCTATACGAGAAATGTGCAAGTGTGTAAGTCAAACGAGAAGAGTTTTCGAAATATGGTGAAGGCGCAAGCGAAGGAGGAGTCGTGTGGGAGAAATTTATTCGAGCAACGATAATGGTTTCGGTTTGTTTGAAAGTTGGAAAACAGAGTACCACGCGCGTTTTAATCTCGCGTAATTTCGTTGATTACCTTTTAGCAGCGGTGCGAACGAACGAACGACGGTTCATATCGGTCTAAGCTGAGTATAGGAGCTTTCAAACTGCGTCTGCTGCGATGTGCAAGATGCAAACGTGGCTGGCCGACGATAGCATGGCGTTTTAGACCGACGATACGAAAGCCAAAAGATAGCGAGGATGAAAAAGACGAGTTAATGTAGTTAATTAAATGCATACGAAATGTTTCTAACACTTTGGGTGATTTCTTGACGTCTGCTAGAAGCTAGATTCCAGCATTTCGTACAAGTAAACATTCAACCTTTAACCGGATCGCTTTTTATTTGATTCCAGTCCGAAGGAGAGGTGCATTTTTTCCTCTGAAACAAGCTTTGTAATCGTCTAGAAAGTTCTCGAATGCGGTGAAGAACCGTTTTAGGAAAAGAGAGGGGGGTCGTCGGGTCCGGCGTCGAATGATCAAAGGGTTTCATTTTTTTCCCCATCCGGAAAACGATAAATGCACTGTAAAGCCGAGTGGTATCACGTCAAGGTTCGAGTAATAAGCCTCAAAACAAGACTATAATAATGTCTTTCATTGTAGGGTACTTTTCGGTTCACCTGATGCGAAGAATTTCACCAAAGTTTTTTTTTTCTATCGCTTTTGAAAATTGTATCAAAGCCAATTTGAAAGAATTTTCAAAAAGTATGAAAGCTTCGGTGTGTTACTCGCTTTAGCACTTTGTTCGTACCTATCTATGTTGAATTTCACAATCAAGAAGATGGGAGAACTTCGTCTCGAGGAAGAACTCAAACGAAGTAATTAAAAGCTCTCCTAGCGCACGATAAAATGCTTAACGACGACACACATTTGGGTGTAGAAATGGAGCAGTATGGGAAGGGAGAACCATCGACGAAGGAACGCGATCAGAATACAATAAGGGAGACTCCACTCACCGATGGAGAAAGAATGACGATGACGTGACGCGCTAAAACATACATATATCGCAATTGGAATCAAATTCTTTCGGTGGAACGAAGAGAGAGATAGCGGATGAGACGCGAGAAAAAAAAGTGTAGAACGATACAGAATGAAGAAAAAATTCAACTGAGCTGCAAATTTTCTAAGACAACGTAGAGATCGTGGGTGGAGAAGGCGATTAAATGTAATAAAATTGAAAAGAAACGTTGCACGTTCGGTTTTTAATAAAAGAAGTATCACGTACACACGAGAAAGACAGAGAACCGTAGTAGAATGGAATAGTTGGAGTGTTACATTTAGGCAATGAGAAGACAATTTTATCGTTTTGTTCAATTACGACCGACTAACTGGCGTTGTTCGCTTTTTGCCGCGATGGCGTATAGAGGGTAACGCGCCGTACGCAACTCGCACACGCTCGCAGAAGCCCTGCTGCCGGGCAAAATCGAAATCGAAATTTTGTTTCAATGTAATTGAATTCCGATTACAACGATGATAATTTGACCGAGAAATGCGGACAAACAACAGATGCAGTATAAAGCCGGCAAAATGTTATAAGTATTAAACGATTTCGACGTATGTGGCCCTCCAGCCTTCGCCCTACCTCGTTTCAACCGCTATACGCTCTCTTTAAGAGCTTGAAAGATAAATGAGGTTCGTAGTACATGGACGTACATACATACTACATACATGTTACAATGCACCAGGAACGATTATCGCCTTATTAAAAAAATATTCTCAGCGAGTTACGAATGTACTCGGCCTACGTATATCTATCAGCGTGACACTGTGACATCGTCGTCACTATATGTACGTTAAATGCGCTATGCATAAACGAATATTTATTTGAATGTGCGACTGGTATAGGATATGATGGACTTTTTGAGGTTGGTAAATGTTTTACTGGAGGGTCGTTTGTTATTTCAAGAATTCAATAAAGTTTAACACGACGTAAGCACGAGGTGAGGATTCCTCCCTTGCGTGTGTGGTGCACTTTCGGCTCGTACATGGCTCGGCAAGTTATCAAAATGTCGCGTATTAGCGCCGGTGGTTTGCCCATGTATAGTCGAAGAAACAACATCGTAATTCACACGTTGCTGACATTTGCAGCAATTAACCATAACGTGTTACGGCGCGTATGTGAAGAGTGCTCCATGAACAGGAACGGTGATACGCGGACGACGCGGCTGGCTGAAGTATGAGCTGCGAAATGCGTCTCTGGAATGAAGGCTATAGGGGAGCGGGACAGATTCTACGATGAAAAAGTTGTAGGTAGTGGCAAGACGTTATGCGATTGCTGACGGTATGATGACGCGAATGTCTGCGTCTAATGCATATGAGACCAAGTCGGTGTTATTAGAGTAAATTTTTAAAAAGTTCAGAATTTTGTTTTTTTAACTTCTTTTTTCTCTTACAAGAGTGATTTTTTAAATGACCCTCTCCATCAATTAATTTTTTTATATAGATTTTCAAGGTGGTTATTTTCTTTCAAATTAGGGGCAATCTTTTTAACGCGCGCGACATCACAATACTCCCACGAGAACCTGGTGAGCAAAGTGACGTTTCTCTTCGGGGTAAATACAGCGCGTCGTTACCCCCGACTACCAGTTGTCAAAATGATATCAACGCATAATGTATTTAATTAGGGC
>FIZT01004237.1:0-26967 GCA_900065295.1 Paracoccus marginatus
AGAGCATTTTTGAGTTTCTGGAATTTTCCAAAATTTGCTGGAGGCTCCAGAACGACTCGAAATCGCTTCTAATCGATTTGGCGGGTCAAAATTAGGGTATAAATTAAATTGGAGACTTCTAGCTCTGTTAGGTAAAATTTTCTTTTTTTGACCGATTTTCAACTAAGTACCTCTACTTACCTATTGTTGGGCCCGAAAATCGATTTTCAAAAATTCACCAAAAATCGGAGGGTGCCGCTTAAGCATCTGAAATTTTGGTTCTGGGGTTCTTTTTAGATGCTGTATCGATTTGTCTTGGTGGTCTGTTGTAACTTTACTTTACAACTAAATGAAATATTAACTAGGTTTCTTTTATAACGTTTAATTCTCCATACAAAGAACAAATACGAACACGTTCTTATTATTTTCTTACGAAACATCTTAAAAACTCACGCTCATGGTTGCCCCGAGTGAAAGAAGAAAAACCCCTGAATGCATAACATGGTCAAAATCTTTTTTCCAGTTCGGGTACTTCTCTTAGTTCCTTTGTAAGTTTGGAATGTTCTGTTTTCTCAGAATTGTACTTTTTTAAAACCTTTATCATTTATTAATTTGTCATCATATGATGATAATTTTTTCTATACAAAATAAATATGTGTGATGATTGACCGCATTTAATTTATCATTTTGCTGTGAACGTTAAAAAAATTAGAAATAACACCAAGACGAACAAAGACAAATGAGAGCAGCCAATTTTTTTTTTTTTTTAATGAAGTTTCAGATTTCCCATATTTTTTATTAGTCAACTTTTTGATACCTTATTCTCAGAGGTGCCGAGATCCCCCAAATCTTTTGAGGAATCCCCCCCCCCCCATTTTGTCAGACCCCCCTAATTTTTCCAGCAACCTTTCCTTTTGTTTTGCACCCCTCTTCATTTTTTGTATAGCTCCCAATAACATTGAAAAACATTTGTTTTTACCCTCTCCCTTGACGCTGGACCACAAAAAATTAAGTTTTCAAACCAACAAAAATATATAAAATTTATTTAAATTTTTAAAAATCAACCTGTTTATTAGTATAGCATGCCTGGGACTAACCAGAGACGAAACTTCACTTTTGCTTTTGGGGGGTAAAAGCCACAAATCTATTTGTTTTTCATACTGAAATTCGAACAAAAATTCCAAAAACACGGAAACCTTGGCCCGAGCGAAGCGAGGGCGAAAATTTTTGGTAAAATTTGAAAAACTGAAACTTCGACTAAAAAATGACGTGTTTTTGCCCATTTCCTTGTTTTTTGTACTGAAATTTGAACAAAAATCTGAAAAAATATGAAGATAATGGTCCGAGCAAAGCGAGGGCAAAAATTTTAGGTAAAATTTGAAAATGAAACTGAAACGAACTTATTGACTATGACTATTGAGCTATAAAAAATGTAAATCAAAACTTTTTAGTTTTTTACTATTTCAGGACATTTAAATGGTCACATTTTTGAAACTGGGGCGCAAATAGGGTAAAAAAACACTAGGGCACACCGGAAAATTTCCCGGTTTCCCGGTTAGCCAGTCCGGGTGTGTGCTGAATTAACATTAAATGGATGAAATTCAGCTTACAATCGTAAGCATCAATTTTCCATTCGGCTTGCCGCGTTTTTCAATCTTTCTGGAAGCTCCAGTGAGTCTTTGTTATTTTCTAAGAATTTCTAAAAATTTCCAAGATTTTTCTCGAACCGTTTAAATTTAGTTTATAAGCGTAAAACTAATTTTTTATTGAACTGGCCATGTTTTCCAGCCTTCCTGGAGGCTTCAGCGTATTTTTCATGCCTCCATTATTTTTCAATAAATTCGAAATGAGAAGACATCAATGTGCGAGGCTAAAATCCGAACATTATACTCGCAATTTTTCATTCTCTGGGCATGCTCTGGGCCGATTTTTAAATTTTCATGTCATCTGGAAACTCCAGTAAGTAAGTTTTGATATTTTTCAAAATATTTTTAATTTTTATAAAATATTTGGAGAAAAAATCAACTTTGGGTGCCGAAATTCAAATATCCAACTCGCAACTTGTTTTTAAAACCCATTTTCGGTATGTTTATATCACCTGGAGGCTCCAGTAAATATTACAAATTTCTCCAGTAATTTTATTTTTTTGCTCAATTTCCTTAGAATTGGCATGGACCTACGAAATTCAGCTCATGAGCTCAATATCGCGCTAAAACATCAACCCAGTGTATGGTCATTTGGTCAAGTCACCCCTGAAGGCTCCAGTAAATTTTGAATTTTTCTACAAAAATCAGCAACTTCTCCAAAATTGATGTGAATCGGTCAAAGTTGAGACGACATTGAAAATAGTTGCCCACGCATGGATTTGATAGATTTTTGACTCGCTGGAGACTCCAGTGGGTGTTTGATATTTTCCAAGAATGCCCAATACCATTGAAATGACCTGAATTGACTTCAAGCGGTTTTCAAATATTTTTCGAAAAAATTCTTTATTTCTTTAAAGACATTTTTCTGACCTTTTTCAATTTTTTTTTTGTAATTTTTTTCCACTTTTCAACTTTTTTGTGGAGTATTCTCCAATTTCTTCTGAGGAAAAATTTTCGTTGTGCTATAAAAAAAAACGTGGTCTTCCACCATTTTGTGGGAATTTTCGAAATAATTAAAAAATACTCCTAATTGATTCCATGACCCGATCGTGAAAATGTTTGCACTGAAATCCAATTCCCCTCAGGCTTTTTTATAGTCTAATTTTATCTACTCTTGCTTATTTCGGCTAAAAATAACAGCGAAGAAGTAATATCGCGCGGTTAAAAGGTCGCCTTTTTAAATTTGGGAATTAAGTTGAGCTCGCGGCGAAACGAAGAAAAAAGAAGAAAGAATCACGAAAATATGTAGTTGTGGAGAGGAAAAATCCGAAGAGGGACAACAGCCTATTGTTTTTGATTTCGACTTGGAATTGTAATCTTCTGAGATGGAAGGGAAGGTGGGTGGAGAAATCGCCCACTTTTTGTATGGAAAAAATAAATTGGAAATTTTTCAGTTGTTGGGTGGTGCTCCTCGAAAGGATTTCTAGAATGAGGCTAAGGATGCGAGACGGGGAGCATTTCGACGAAGAATGTACTGTTGTATTCGATGCGGATGAGTTTTTTCCCCTGGAATACTTACCCTTATGGAATAGGCAATTTATTAATTTTTTTTTCTGAGAAATTTCGTAATCACGAAGTGAGCAACGGGGTAAGCGATAGTCTTTGCACTCGAGTAAATCGCATTATAGTAAAACGAGAGAGACTGCGGGCAGAAGGTCCTGTAAAGGTGCGAGTTGGTTGTCAAGTTGTTATCGATTTTGGCGGAAGTGGACGAGCGGAGAGCGTTTGGCGTTGAGGCATGGCCGGAGGTATAGCGTAAGAGGAGGTGATGCGGCGAAGAGTAGACTCGTAGGCTCGTCGATTCGTCATTAACCTTGACGCGCCGCTACGCCAGAGTAATTGAGGCGAGGTGTTGCCGGGTTGGGAAAAAAAGCCCATAGCGAAAGCTGGGCTGAGGCGGGTGCGCGGTGAAATGGAAAAAAGAAGCCCACTTCACGAATGGGACGAGGCTGGAAATGATCAAGTTCGAATGGTAATGCTGTTCGATAATTCCACTTGTTTGTCGACTCGACATAGTCCGGTATGCGCATTTTTTTCCCTCGACGTACGTATACGTACGTATGTCTCTATGTACGAGTGTAAAATTCATACAGCGTAGTACGACGGAGACCATCGTATCATCGGTGCCCGTCCCCTGCGGATGGCAGCCCCCTTTGCTAGGTGCATGCCGCGCGTACCTTGTCTGTGGGCTGTGGTAAAGCTGCCCTATGGCCCCTGGCCCGCGCCGCTTCGTTTCTGTGATGAGATTACGGCTACGGCTGCCCCTTCTACTTTCTTTATCGCCGCGGTGGCGGTGAGCCCGAGCGTGGTCTTTACCGTAGAGTAATGCCGAACGTATAGTATGAAATTTCTCTCCGTAGCCTTCCTCTGCCTAGGTTGACTGCTGTGTCGGCATCGATGTGCTTACCTACCTTCCTCCACCTCTTTCCACGCTCTCGGTGCGCGTTCTTCTCACTCGATAATTTTTTTTATTTTCGAAGTTCAGTGTACATTAAATGAATAACGTAAGAGTTGTACGTACGTAGTACTAGCGAATTTACTTAGTATAGTCGGGCTCGTTTTATCGGTACGTTTCGTAGTGCTAGAGAAGCTCTCGCGAGATCAACAGTTGGCGAATTTTTTTTTTTTACTTTTAATCGTCGATTCGATCAGTCGACTATCGGAAGTGATGTGTACAATTGTCGGTCGAAGCTTCAGTGTTGGTGTTTAAAAATTTTCACCCATTTTTGTAGGTACTTTTTTCACTGTTAACGTGATTTGTTCGTTGAAGCCGGCACCGGTTAATGCACCGCTTATACGCTCAACAGGTTTCTACGATCGATCAAAAAATACTGATCGTTTTCTATGGTTCCTAGTCTGGATTTCGGGTGAGTGGTCGTTTTGATTTCAAGTAGAGTTGACGCTACATATATCTAATACCTATTTTTGTTCTACCTTCGCTTGAGATTTTATTTCCTCGCTTTGTATTCGAGAAGAGAAGTTTTCTGTCACAATTTTTAGTGATTTTTGAGTGTATTAATTTTTTTCGGCAGGACGTCACCTTTGGTGATGAGAATGGAGTGATTGGAGTGAAATTTAGCTGTAGTTTTGACGTAATTTCGTGTATTAGGGTAGAAATTCGAAGAAAAATTGGAAGGATCCTTGCCCTAGGGTATGATATTTGAGATACAGGACGCTGATGACGTATGTGGCAGTAAAATGTGATGCCAAACAGGCCCCAACTAGATCTCTATCCGCCGAATTTATTAATATTTATGTTTTCGATCGAGGAAGATATGATTTTTGCACGTGTTGGCTCCATTTGTGCATCTGATTAGTTTTATTTTTAGATTTTTTTTTGTGAGAATTATGATTTTTTTAGTACAGTAGGGTGGTCCTTGAAAATCGAATTCTACTCTCTCTAGAATGATTCATTTTTGTGCCTAAAAACAAGGTTCCCAAAGTTTGAGCTCTGCACCGCATTTAGGGATTCTCGACTGCATAGGCTCTACAAATTAACATCATGAATGAGGTAAGCAGTGAAAATTGAGAGATAAAAATTGTCCAAAAATGTGCAATTTTCAAATTTTATCTCGAGAACTGGAAAGTGCGGCTGTATATCAATTTTTAGGAATATTTTCAGACTTTTGGGGTCATCGTAGATGATCGAGGAGTCCTCGAATTGAGCAGTAGTGAAAATTATTTTTACAAAATGTTCATAATGTGAAATTTCCAAATTTTATTCCACAAACCCGAAAGTACGACTCGATTTCAACTTTTTAGGAACAATTTCAGACTTTTGGGGTCATCTTGACTGAGGGAAGGGTCCTCATATCGGGCAATGAATTGTTGAGAATGCCAATTTGCCATTTTTTGGTCGTGATTTCGAATTGAAAATTTCAATGTGTGCTGGAGACTCGGAAGAATCATCCGGTGGGGAGCTGGAGTCACTGTAATTCCCAAAAGCGGATCTAGCTTTTTTTTTCAAAGAGCACTAAAGACCGAACTTAGGTCGGGCTGAAAAAAAATTGAATATTTTTTTTTCGTATGAAAGGATAGGGGGCGATGGGCGTCACTTGATTTTTTTTATTTTGACAAATTTTTAAACGTTGAATTTTCTATTCCCCACTGAAATTGTTTTTTGGTTTAATATTCCCAAATTTTTCAATTTTTAAAGAATTTTCAATAGTTACAAAATTTTTTATTTTTACAGATTTTTCTATTTTTACAAAGTTTTTAAATTTCTTTTATGGAGTTTTGAAGAACTTTTTCCAAATCTTTCGTAAAAAATTGATCAGGCCAAAAACTTTTCTGAAAGGGCCTAACCCGCTCAACTCCTCCCTTAGATCCGCCTATGATACTTTGATTGCGGAGCACGAGCCATTTTTGCTTTTATCATAAAAACATGTTTTGCAGGATTTTGAAATTTGAATTTTCAGTCATTTCATTATTTCTGTCCCCTGGCGTCCTAGACTTATCCAAGGCCAACATATTTCTAATTTAAAAGTGGAAATTTTCCAATGAGGGACGTTTGTGGAAAAATGAAAAATTTTCTAATACAGGTGGGGGGGGGGGGGGGGGGGTAAATGTTGGTTTTAGACAAAAATGAATCATCCTAAAGAGGGAGACTGCTCAAATGATAAAAATTTGATTTTTTAGAACCAGGATGATGATACAGGTTTTTTAAATTTTCAATTTTTCCAAGAATATATTTTCGAGATGGAATTATACCTAATCAATTAATTTTTAATTTTTTTTCGTCACGATCAATGATACTCGACGATTAATTATCCATTTTGTGGCCATTCCGCCTTAATGAGAATTTAATTTCAACTTGTCTGATGAATTTCCTTCGCAAGTTTGAGTAAAGAGACTCGATTTTTTTTCTTATTAATTGAAAATACCAATTAAAATGTAAATTTTCAAAGTAAACATTATTTTATATGCTTAATTTATCGAAAATTCATACGCCGATAGCCAATTGCGATGTTCAGCAGATTCTTGAAACGATATAAGAACTGTGAAGAGGAGAGGTGAAATTTAGAATCAACGATAATAATAGTGAAGGGGAATGCAGAAGAGTGCATTAGTGAAGTACCATGGGCCTACAGTAGAATGAAAAAACATAGAAAAGTTATCGACAAGAATAAAGCTCATTTCCTGGTAGAAAATTGGCCACCAATTCATCATGGTTGTTGAAGGTTGTATACTGTATAGTGATAGGTTAGGTACGCGAAGAATTTTCTTTTTCAAAAAAAAGAATTAGAAGAAGGTGTTGAAGAATGAATAATGAAGATGAAACTCGACTTTATATTAGCAGATTCGTATTTTCTCCGGAATATTATTTTGTATTCTCCCCTCTTTTTTCTGGACTTGATTTGAGATTGATAAAAAAAGCTCGGAGTTTTGATAACGATTTCGACTGCTGACACGAGATTTTTAAGAGATGCTGAGACGGACGAACATACTATAAGAGTCGAATATTTTCGTTTTACGTGTCGGTTCGGCGTGGTAGTCGTGAACCGCTCGAAGTATTAGTACCTATTCGTCCTTGAAATAACTCATAACGACATCTTACTCGTATATAATATACTGTTTGGGCCATAACGAATCTGGTAGTATTTCTGGTTTGTCAGGTGCGTAAATATCATCGACTGCCGAGGCAGCGAAATGAACGAGAAGAGGTGATTACGGCGCGACGGGGACGCTAGAGATGGGTTACGTACCTGTACCTACGTTTTTCACTTCTCCGGGTGTGAATAAGTCGTGCATCTTTGTCTTGTGTAAGAGGTGCGACAAAATGGCCGAAATTTTCGACTGACGCAGTTCTTGGGTGTGATTACTGGATTAGGGATCGAGTTGAAAATTGGGTCGATTTTTTAAAGAGTTGTGAAGTATGATCGTATTAGCCTCCGCCCCGCCTATATTTTCAGGTCATGATCAAACCATTGACGAACTAGAGCTGTATAGCACAATACAGTGTGCTCTGCTAACGTGTAGGTACTACGAGTAGATATACTCGGCAACTGTGTCATGACTCAGTGACATATTTGTATTTGCGTTTGCATTTCAGCGGAAGACGGTGATTAGATAATGTTTACGTGTATATGAATATTTTTTCCCGTACTGCAATAGGTTTTTCGAAACAACCTCGACCTTGCGATGCGTTAAATTTTTCAAACGTGGCCTGGTACGGAACTTGATGTTTTTCTCGACAACGTCGACGTCGCTTTGGTGTAGTTGTAGTTTGAAAAAAATTGAGCAGAAACGCGAACTTCGCGGCTAGAAAAGTGGTAGGTCAAAAAATGAATGATTTTTTCAAAATTAGTTTGAGAAAGAATTTTGATAGAATTGAGGTTGGCTTAGTTTTTTTAAATTTGTCCGATACCAAAAAATTCATTTTTTTTTAACGATTAAAAATTGTTCGAAAATCAATCATTGAAATTATAATATTTGAGAAAAACGAGCTGTTTTACCCGTAGTTTAGATTCGTTCAAAAAAAGATGATTTCGTTCGCGAATGGCTGATTCCTTCAGTTGAAAAATAATTTCGTTCGCGAACGACTGATTCATCCGAAAAAAAATTTCGTGAACGAATGATTCGTTCATGAATTATTTCATTCGCGAACGAAGAATTTGTTCACAAATGATTTCTGATTTTGTTCGCGAACAGAAGATGATTCATTCAAAAAATGATTTCATTCGTTGATTTCGTTCACGAACGATTGATTCGTTCAATAAATGATGTCGTTCCCGAACGACTGATTCATTCTAGAAACATTTGTTCGAAAACTTAAGTACGTCCAAGAAATGATTTCGTTCGCGAACGACTGATTCATTTGAAAAATAATTTCGTTCACGAACAACTGATCCATTCGAAGAATAATTTTGTTCACGAACGAATGATTCAATCGAAAAACAATTTCGTTCGCGAACAAACGTTTTGTTCAAAAAATAAAGTTTGCTCGAAAATGACTGATTCTTTTGTTGATGAATTTTTGTCGAAAAAGACTGATTCGTTTGAAAATAATTTTGTTCACAGACGTCAAAACCGCTCTTTGTTTCAATGATTCAAAAACTTGAAAAACAATGACATCTCGTTCGATTGTAATCGCTTCGCAACGGTTTTTAAAAATCTTTCGTGAACGATTCTCAGCAACTCATCGTTTTCATCATATGTTGGATTATTCACGCGCGCTGCGAATCTGAAAAATAAATTGATAACAGATACCTCATTAAATCCACCTGCCCAGCTTATGACTCAAATATTACTTTCTTAAAATTCATCATATTTTGTACAAATAACTAAAGTAGTACTAATTTCATAACAATTCTGCGAAATTCGATCTGGATTCATTGAATAAAGCGTATGATTTAGAAATTAATGGAATGATCATCTCAGAGTTTTCATATTCGTCTTAAAAAGCTTATCTGTATTTAACCCAAGTACCTGGCTGGCTTGGTTAATTGAAGATAGCAGAATTACCGGTAATCGATTATTCACTTGTTAGTTGTTTCTTGGAACGTACTCGTATTATTTTCAATGATCTGATTACCCACGGTCACTTGTACCGGGGAAAGTACTAAAAATATGTACAACGCTCGGGAAAAATTGCTCGATAACAAATTCCACTAAAAGAAAACGTTACACCTTGAATTGATGGAAAGTACATAATATAATAAGAAAAAAAATCACTCAACTAATTACGACGAATTAGAAATAAAAATATTACATTATCAGGAAATACCGTTTAATACATTATGTACGACGGCGGCGATTGTACCCATATAATACTGCGTCCTGCCTTTTTCCATTTTTATTTTTCTTTCTTTCTCTTTTTTTTCGCGCAATTATAATATACTTACCAATGTGCAGCACGCAGTAATAATCAGAAATAGTAATAAAATAACTAAACGGACGTGGATGCGGACGCTCGTTCTCAATTCATAAACAAATAGCGATCGTTAACGAGTGTATGTATAACGACAATAAAGGCACTAGGGAGAACCGTATGGCTACGCAAAGGGGAGGAAAAACTGAGCTCGCGAAAAAGCCTAATTAAGCGATCTCGATCGTGTATTATCAGTTGTTATGTTTTGCTAATAATGTTAGCACAATAGACCAGTTTATTATTGTGTATTAAAAATTGTACCGTATATTTATGACGATTTAACGAGCTGTTCGCGTACAGCGATAGAAAAAAAGAAAAGGCGTAAAGAAAAAAATTACTGTAATTACGCGTATACATTACGTACAGTACATATGTACTTGGAAATGGTGTATCGCTGGGGCAGTATAATGTTCGATGGCAGTCGTAATTTTTTTATGTAATTGATTACGAGTCTGGCTGCTCGTAGTCGTAGTTATGTGTTGGGTTTATTTGCATGTGCAATTTTCAACTCACTCGTCTAAGTGAGAAGTACGACCAGTTGCAGTGTCATGTGCCACAGAATCACGCAGGTTAAAGGTCCCCCAAGATGAGAGTATATTCTTCGCTTATTCTAGTTCCATTTTTGTTCTCGGTATGTGCGAAGAAATAAAATGAAAGTTGTGCCATTGTGTATACATATGTAATGTATAGATAGAGATACGTAAGTGCTAAAAGAAGCGTACATTTCGAGAGAAAAATTTACGCGTCTTTTCGTTTCGACATTTAATCAAGGTCGACTCGTATAATATCGTATACATTCGTATTCGTACGTGTAAAGGTTAATAATGTATGCATAATGCGATAAATCGAACAAACAGAACTGGTTTATTCGTATGAATGTGCTGTATTTATACTACATATTTCTGCTGTATCGACTCGTTATGCCTTTTTTTTCTCTCTCTCTATCGACCTTTTTTTTTCACGTCGATAACGGACGACGACGCGACGTATATCGTCAAACTGTCTATAATGTACTTTATACGTACCTACTTAATGCGATTAGATAGAACGACCAACGTGTTATTTTCTTCGCTCTCCTTGGTCAGTCAGATTACGTTAGGCGGACGATTAATCCGTCTCTTTTTTCTTTCGATTTGGTGTCTGTTGGATCAATGAAATTGATGATAATGGCGATTGAATGGGGTAATCAGGGAGTGATGTCGAGCGAGTTTGTGGATGTGCAAAAATTGAAAATTTGATTTTTGTGCTTCGGTTTTTGCCCGAATTGATCCACTGCTGGATGGAGTTGATTGATCTGAGAGGTCAAAGAGGGGATTTCGAGGAAAAATTTTCAATTTTTTTTGTTTTATTTGAATGATATTCGTGATGTTTGGTAGAAATTTCACTCGAAATTATCTACATGTATCATTGTTGATGTTTAATTTAAAAATTTGTAGGTACATTGACTTATGGATACTTAATGGCGTAATTTTATTCATTTCCAGATCTTCAAGAAGATATTGAAATAGACCAGATGTTCACCACAAGTCCTGGGGGATTTCTACGTGTTAAAACTACATCTTGAACTAAATGCCCAGCACTGATCTACTCAGATTTGCTAATTATTCGTCACTCGATAATTCAAGCAATATTACGGTAAGGTTACAATTTTTTCTTTACTATGGGTTTTGTTCATTCGTTTGTTATACGTTGGTGATTACTTATTGCGTCGAAATCAGAGGGTTCAAATATTGGGGGTAGGTAATTTTCGAAAATTGAAACGATCAAAAAAATGATAGAAGCTCCAGGATGCTTCGGGATTGATGTCGATCGATTCGAAAGGTCGAACATAAGAGTACAAACCAAATTTTAGTTTGCTAACTAAACTGGATGAAATTTTCATATTTTCCACGAGAAAGATGGTTTTTTAGAAAATTCGCTGAAATTCAAAAAAATTCAATTTTTCTACACGCAGGTAGATCCTCCTGGCACTCAGCATGTACTGCTTACCCTAAGTTCTGTATTGCAGCTGTAAACTCCCTCCCCTCCCCCCTCCCTGAGTGAAAGCATTCAATCCAACTGTATACTTCCTTGTATTTTTGAATTTTTGACGGAAAAGTTTTGAAATTTGAAATAAAATTTTTAATAAAATTCTAAAATGCATTTTTTGAAAAAAAAATTCATTTAAAATTTTATTTTTCTAAAATCTCAAAAAAAAAATCAATTTTATTTGATGAATTTTTTTCAAACATTTAAATCAATATTTTGAAAAATTGTTGAGATTTTTTTTCAATAACAAAAATTGATTTTTCAAAAAATTCCTAAAATTTTTTGATTTTACAATTATTTTTCTAAAAAATCCTAATATTAATTTTTTGAGAAATTGTGCAAACTAATTTCTCCAAAAACTTCTAAATTGATTTTTTCAGAAAAAAAAAACAATTTATTTTTTAAAAAATTTCCAAAATGTATTTTTTAGAAAATTTTAAAAGCTTAAATTTTGTTTGTGCCGTTTTTTCATTTTTCTGGAGCTTAACAATTTCATAAAAAGTATTTTCATCGAAAATTTAGCCATAAAAATTGATTAAGTATGATTGCCTACTTATTTTTATAAAATTAAACAATATTTTAATAACTTTTTTTAAAGCAATCCATACATATGTAGATTGAAATTTATTTTCATGTAAAAATTCAAATAGCACTGAAAAAAAGTCAGAATTGCACCAAAGGCAAATCAGTGAAAAAATCACTGAAATTTCAATCAATATCACTGATTTTTCAGTCATTGTTACGAAAATTACTGAAAAATCAGTGAAATTCCCCGAAAAATCATTGAAAATTCACCGAAATTTCAGTGATATTTTCACTGATTTGCCTGTGGTGCAATTCTGATTTTTTTTTCCAGTGATTTCTCACCGATTCCAATTGAGAGAGTATTGAAAAATATTCAAAGTGACGAATTGTCCAAAGCCAGTCTCTCCCTCCTTTCCTCCATCCAATAACAAACTCGTTGGCTGAGAAAAAATCTCCGAAAACGATAGGTACTAAAATTTTGAAATCAAACTCTCAAACCATCCATGAGAAACGTATCGAATTTCTTGGCAACTTTCTAACCCTATCATATATTTTACGTTCGGGCGAGCGCTACCATAATTATTCAAATTCAATTATCGTCTGTACAATTTAACGTGATCCCTGAAAAATTTGTAAACAAGGGCAGTTGATCAATTGGATTCGTTAAAAAATTATTTCAAGGAATCCCATTGGTTGAAAGCTTCTGTCTACAAACAGGGTCAGGGATCACGTCAAACTGTACTGACTATAGAGTCATATTCGCTGAGGGTTTAATTAAATCATACACAACTTTGATACTTAGGCTAAAAGTCATCCTTTTAGCGCCAACCAAAAAAGAAAGCTTAAATTTTCAACTCTGTTACTTTTTCGATAATTTCCAATACTTACCAGTTTAGGCGTTTCTATTTATTGAGATTCTTCTTTTTTTCGTATTGCTGAGTTGGTGTTGTGATACCTCAAATGATCGGATTGGTTGAGTTTCCATCTTCCGTTCCATGTTACAATGTCTTATCGCTGCGCTATTTTACTGATTCCGAAAAATCCAACTTGAACGTAAACAAGCCTGCCGATAACCTAACGCGGTACACAGGATATTTGAGCGACACGCGTTCCAGATAAAAAAAAACACACAATTTCTTCGTATATATATATATATTTTTATCGCGTTCTACTGTTTCTTTGTCGTATGTGGTTTTTTACTATGTTGTGGAATTTAATATCGTTTTTGATGATGAGTTTTGTTATCGATAGATTATTATTTTTTTCATCAACTGGGTGTGTGTGGAGGAATATGCTGTGTAAGATTGGGAAATTATGGTTTTATCTTTGAATTTCGTTTTATTGCTGATTTAAATTGATCGTGCAGGAAGAAAAGTCGTATCAGTTTTTTTTATTTTTTTGCGAAATGAAAATTAGATTGATTTGGAAGGTTATCGATCTTTTTCCCGAAGCCGAATTCCCGAATAAATATTTTCTCGAATGGGATATTTCACATATCGATACGTTTTCCCGAATACCGGAATCCTAGAAACGACTGCGTATATTAAAGGGACATCCAAAATAAAAATCGAACTCCCGCAAATTTTTGATTAAATAATATTGTAAAAGTTGATCGCGATGAAGAAAACCAGCTCAGCATCCGCGTCTAATTTACACGCAAGAATTTGAAACAAAACAACTACATAAATTTCATTAGCTAGGAGGTATGCTGATAAAACGACGCATAATTTGTGTGATATATAAACTACGATTCGCGTTTCGTTTCTGTAAATGCTCCAAACGTAGCGACGTATCGTTTACTATGCGTATTAGAAGTGTCGAGATGATACGACGACAGAGACGTAGCATTAAGATACCGCCATCACTTCGGGCTGGTGGACGCGTTAAGTGAAGCGAATATCTTCTTAGGGTATGGATAGATAGGATAGTATTATGCATTAATGCCGTATGGCGCCTATGGACCGGTTTATTAATGGTGATCCCGGATCAGAGTTGGAGGCAAATATTTCGTTGACATTATTGGTATTTGATTTGCCACGCACGGCAACAAAATCCAAGACGAAGCGTTTGAGAATCGCTGCGCGCGCGGTCTGATGATCTATGAGTCGATGAACACGATTAGTATTATTTATTTATTTATTTTTTGAGAGGAGAAGAATTTTCAAATGAGGGAAGAGCAGCTTTTAGTTGCAGTTGAGATGTGTGTGAATTCGAAAAGATAAAAAATGAAAAATTCGTCCTGAATTTGTATCGGAGAGTTTGTTAGAAATTTGAAAATCTTGGAAAAATATTCCAGAAGTTTTCTTTTTTCCTCTATTTTTTTCCAGGGTTCCAAAATTTTGCGATAGTGTTCTAGAATTTATTAAATTTTTATTGAATTCCAAAACTGACAATTTTTTTCATTTTTTCAAAATTTAAATTTGTCAAAAAATCTTGAATTTTGTAACTTTTTAATCAATTCCAAAACTGATCACTTTTTGCTTTTTTTTCTGAATTGAACGTTTTAAAATGATTATTCTAAAATTTGTTCTATATTTTTGGATGTTTTTAGAATTTTTAGACTTTTTTTTCCAATTTTAGCATTAGTCGTTTTTTATCATTTTTTTTCAAATTTAATTTTTTAAAAAACATTTAAAAAAATTATGTACCCTGGATTTTGAATATTCGGAAATTTTGTTAATTCTCAAGCACTTTTTTCAAGATTGAAATTTTTTCAATAAAATTCTAGGACTTTTTTTGCTTTTTTTCAAATATTCTAGAATTTTGTAAATTATCATTCAATTCTCGTGCGATCAATTTTTTTTCAAATTGAAATTTCTTCAAAATCATTTTCAATTTCAAGATTTTATTCGATTCTAGAATCAGTTATTTTTGTCAGAAGTAAAAATTGAATTAAATTCTATGCGAGTGTTAGAATCGTAGAATCAGCTATTTTTGTATTTTTTTAAAATTACAATTTTCAGTATACATAAGCGCCTTTGCCTACTTAATTCTTGATTTTTTTTACCAGTTTTCGAATATTCTAGAATTTTGTAAATTTTGATGACATCAATTTTTTACTTCTTTTTTAGAAGGCAAGTTTTCAAATTCATTTTTATTCTATTTTTTTCGCGTTCGTGTTGAAATATTCTTTTCATATCTATTTTTTATTCAATGCTAATCTTGAATTTATTTTGAATTTTGTTCAATTTTTTACTCACCTCAATTTTCCTAAACTAGGTACATAATTCCCGAATGACGAATCACAACGAAGCACATGGTGATATCGCCACAACGACCTGCCAGTGTATACTCCGACGATGATAAAATCCATAATTATCGTGCCTCTGTGCAATGTATACGAATTACGCAAATAGAAAAGTATTGTAAGCAATTTTTGTCGACGACGATGCAAAATGAGCCATGTTTGAATTTATGTGTACGTACTTCGATGAGTCATGACATTTTTGTTTTTCCTTCTTTTTTTTCGGGTTACGTTGAAGTAGCAGAATCGAATGGCCTGGTTTTTCAGCTTGTCTAATTGAAAATGGTGAGTCGTTTTCAAAGTTTCGTCTCTTTTATACTTAATGTACTCGTATTTTAATTCCAACCATTAACGAAGCGGAGAATACAAGTGCATTGGTTTTTGCTGCGTTTTAGCCAGCTCGAATGAGTCTAGTCTTGAGGGTAACTTGATTTTTATTAGTAATTGAGTTTAAACGTTGATGTATGATATCGAGCATTTAATTGGATTATCCTGGAGTCGAGCCAGGTCCCTAGAGAAAAGATGGTGATGGCGATGCTTTTAAAGGTACCGATGAATTGCGTTATACGAGCGTGTGTGGTGAGGCGGATTTGAGAAATTTGCGGCTGTCGCGAGATTTTGCGAGTAGAATTTGTTTCTACGCGGTGGTCGAGTTTCGCTTTTGCTGAGTGATTTTTCGAAGGCGGTTTTTGTTGTTTTTGTATGTGGTTTGATGCAGAAATGTATTGCAAGGCGGTAGAAGTAGAGCTGGAAGTGTATGAAGATTAGAGGATTGTATGGGCTAATGGATGTGCTATAGTCCGTGCAATTTATTTAGGCGGCTGACCTTGAACGTCGTTACGTCGCGGCAACCAACAAAAATTGTCAAATTTGAAAAAAAAAAGTTTCTCATTGGTTGTTGCTACGCAACAAAGCGCGGGGTTGTTTGAAAATATTTTTTTATGCCTGCTAACCTGAAAATTTGTGCAATATTGGCACAAGATTTGAAGAAATTGATAAATTTGTATTCTTACATTATTTTAAGTCGTTTATACCAAAGATCCTTCGGGGTATGGGATTTTAATTCGAAAGCACGAGCACACAAAATCGATCGACAAGATTCATACGCACGTCTCTGAGACCCATCACTAAAGACGCATTTAATACAAAGCTCTGTAGCAGTGATAGGTTTTCATAACGCGTCGCCATATGGCGCGAAACCACGTACGGCTCATTTAGGCTTATAGGCTACTTAAAATGCAAAAATTTCACCGTCATCAGCCCGAGGTGAGGCTATATACATGAACAGCAAATACGAAATACCTAATATCCATACGCGTAATATGTACTATGCATATACCGAACCACGTTTCACTAATCCTAATCGATTACCATGTGCGCTCATCTGTGCTGAAGCTCTTGCTGGCGCGTAAAACGAGACTATATAGGTACCTAGACCTAGCTACTAACTATACTTATTTACGTTTAAACAAACCTCGTACAGAATCATTGCCCGTAACCCCTTCCTTGACGCGACGACGACGAAGCGGCGCGACTCGTACATTCATTCTGAAAGAGTCAATTGCTATTTTCGTAACGAGCCAGTACACATGAAAACAGAGAGAGAGAGATGAACAGCGGACCGTACAGGCAAGACATAGAGAAACGATACGATGCGATACTCGTTCGTAGTAAAATATTTACTAAATTGCGTAGGCGAGCTCACACACATGCACGTAGCCAGAGGAAGAGACGTGGATTGAGATTGGAAGTAGGAAAAAAACGTACATAATATGGTAGCACACTACACATTCTACGAACTGTATAGTAAATTTCCGCGTATTTTGAGATCCGAAGGGGAAGAGTGTGGGGTTTACCCGCGGTGCTCGTTGTAGGTAGGTAGGTAAGGTACATATCGTCAACAGATGCCTCGCTCATTTTACGTTGACTGACGTATGTTTATCTCACTCACTCGGGTGCTACCGAATTTGTGTCGTTTCTTCCCTCCATAGTCGTCGTTTCGAAAACACTTGGTTGTGTGGAGCGATATCTGTCTCTTTCTCTCCGTCTGAGTCTTTGTGTGTGATTTTGTCATCGACCCCTGTAGACTTCCTGGTATTTTAGTTGAGGTATTAGGAGTGGCGGACCTGCGGAGATGGTGCGAGTTAGATCGCATTAGGAAGTTTTGCCAGGGCTTGGATGTGTGGTGAATGCAACAAAATTATGAAATTTATTGAAAAATCTGGTTTTAGATTTTAGAATTCGGTATCGAATTTTCACTACGACTCATTTCTGCATTTTCGATGATTTTTGTTTTTTTAGGGGTGAGTGTCATTTTAGAAATTTATTGAAATATTTGTAGTCATATAGTCGAACTTTGGGGTCATTCAACTGATTTATTACAATGTTCTAGTAATTCATTTTCATCTGGAGGGGTCATTTTACCATTTCAACTACTTTTTTAGTGATCAAGACGTGTCACCTCGAGATGTTTTGATGAATCAGTGCAGTATAATCTCGGGGTCACTGTATCGAATATTTTAGTAATCTAGCCTCACCGTAAGGTCGTTTAATCAGTGTATTGTGATGTTCTAGTAATTCAGTCACACCTTGAGGTCATTTAATCGATTTATCACAATTTTTTAGTAATTGGGTTTTACTTTAGGGTCATTTTATCGTATTATTACTGACCTTTTAGTAATCTAGTTACATCTTGAGGTCGTTCAACCGATTTATAACAATGTTTTGGTTGTTCATTTTCATCTTGGAATATTTTTATCTTTTTGGGTTCACTTTACCGCGTTATTAAAATGTTTTTAGTAATCTAGTATCATCATGTGGGTGATTTAACTGGTTTATCATGAAGTTTTGGTAATTTGGTCTCACCTTAGGGTCATACCATTTTTTTTTTTTTTTTTTTTTTTTTTTTAACTGGTTTACCATGAAGTTTTGGTAATTTGGTCTCCCCTTAGGGTCTTACCCTTTTTTTTTTTTTTTTTTTTTTTGGTTGGGAGAACTTACGAAACAGATAAAAAATTCAAAGTTAAATTCTTCAATTTAATCTAAAAAAGAAAATCCGCTTCTAACGCTATAGTCCATTGTCTCGAAAGACTGGCGGGTAATTTCCGTAATAAAGTACGCGAATAAACGCCATGACCTTGAAGGTCCTTGCTCGGGCGCCAAGTTCGATTTTTTTTCACGAATTCACCGCGTCAGTGTGTGGAGTACTGAAGCGTACGCATCGTATGTGGTTTCTTTTTGTTCAATGGTCGATTATTTCTCATACACGTCGAGCTATTCCGATCTACCAATCCTCGAAAATGACATTCTTAACACTTGGAACCTCTCTATACATACGTATACTTACGCGCCCAGTACCGACTACATACATACATAATGTAGCATTAAAAAAAATTTATTTCACATTATACAATCCAAGACAACTCGCGACGATGGAATGGGTGTGTACAAATAAAGCGGTGCTCGACCATACGTACTCGGTGTACAATCGTATAAGTATATTCATGGTACGCGATTCAATGAGAGAGAGCGAGAAAGAGAAAGATTCACTAACTACCGCCACCACATTCCTGTATGCATAGAATATAGAACTGGTTATGCGCTATAGTAATACGCGTTCGTTGCATTATTACCGAGTGCTGCGAGGGACGAGACAGGTGTGGAGGTGGTGTGCCCGGTAAGTTGTATGTGTGCATGTGATTTGACCCGACTTTGAACTGGTTTGGGTTTTCTTTTTACTCTTTCAAAAAACGAACACAGTGCGGACGAAGACGAGTCGAGTGTTGGGCTGAGGTTTGTTTGCTGATGTGGTCAAGTACGATGATGGGGTGAGTTGGTGAGGATGTCTCGCGTTGAAAATTTCGCATCAAGTGGAAAACGTTGCTTTGAATAATTCTGGAAATGAGGAAGATTGGTGATGGAAAATATTTCTTAGGAAATGAGAAAGAAAAAAAATACTAACCAAAATGATTTAAAAAAATTTTCACTTGAATGATTAAATTTTTGGGAAAACTAATAAATTGAAAAAAAATTGAACTATGAAAATAAATGATTTTTTTTTAATCTGAAAAGAATTTTTAAAATGAAAATTCGAAAATTTTTTAAACACTTTTCTTAAATTTTCAAAATCGGCAAATTTTCGAGTAATTTTGGTAAGAAGCATTTTAAATCAGTGCTGAAATGAAAAATATTCAAAAAAAAATTGAAAATAAAAATTTGGAAAAAATTTCACCACAAAAAATTTTGAACGAATTTTCAAAATTTTTGAAGAAATTTAAACAAAAAAATTTCACACAAAAAATGGACCCAAAATTTTTGCGTAGAGATCGTACTTTTGAGTGAAATTTAAAACAGTCTTGAAATAAAAAGTTTTGAAAAATTATTTTAAAAAAAATTGAATTGAAAAAATTCTAAAGTAGAAATTTTGAAAAAATTTTAGTGTTGAAAATGTTGACTTTTCACGAAATTAAACCAAAATACTTCCAAGGAGGAAATATTACTTACCCATGCAGAAAATTCTTTCGAAGTGAAATAAAAATTTTCAAGAAAATTAAAAAGAACTAGAAATGAAAATTTTTTTGAAAAAAATCGGAATAAAAATTAGAAAAAATTTCAGCATGAAAAGAATTTCCTACTTAGGTACGTTGAAATAAAAATTTTCAACGAATTTCAGTTCGTCTTCCAACAGAAAATAAACAGAAAATTTTCAAAAGTGGAACTAAAAATTCAAAAAAACTTAAATTTGAAATTATGAAAAATTGGGATAAAGTTGAGAAAAAAAGTTGATTCAAGTTTAATTAGGTACCTATTTTGAAAGCTTCGCAAAAAGTTGAATCACATCACAACAGATTATATTTAGAACATGTTTGTGTGAGTTCCACACGTCTATGTACGTACGTCTTGACCTTTGCGAAAATGAAACAAAACATAGATAAACAGCTATGTACGGTCTACGGTCTTATTCCTATTGAATTTGTTTGGTATTTTTTTTTTCACCCGAAAAATTTTCCAATTACGATAGCTCGCCAAACAATGGATATTTGATCGCGCCTTATCAAACGATTGATAATCAATTATGTACCTTAAGGGCGAGGTGGAGCGGAGCAGGCGGTACGGAAAAGCCACCTGTTCAATGATGATATCGTGGGTTAGCTATTTAGAAGAGATAAAAAAAAATCGTATAATAAATGGAAAAATTATCTCGTAGTATCAACATCAAAACCCATAGGTATGGTATAGTGAAATATGCCAAAAGAGAGCTGAAAAAAATTACTCGAAAAAAGTCACAAAAAGGGAAAAGCAAACTCGGCAAAAAAAATGCCAACTCGAAAAAAAACATCTAGGTACATTACCTTAGGGACGCGAAGAAAGGAAGCGAAGAAAAAAGGAAAAACTTACGAGCAGAGCTTTTTACTCCGCGCCATCCTATCGCAGCCGGGTATCTATATGAGTCAAGGTCACCGAAGGGTTGAGACACCAGCCACGCACAACCGACGGTACACCGGGTAGCTGCTGGCTGCCAGTTTTACGCACGTCGAGGGTAGAGTTTCGCTTCCCTCATTCAACATTTCGCCTGTTGTACGCGACGTGTACGTGTAGATTTCTAAAATAGAACTTATCGTTTGTAGTTGCACCATCCCTCTTCGTCCTGTACGCTGTGTTTGGCCACCCTCTCGCGCTCACCTAGTCCTCGTATATATATATATTTTTTTCACGTATACTCCAAATATCGGAGTCGCTTCTTTAAGGACGAAAATGCGTCAATGAATGAACCAACCAATCGCGTACCGGCTCCGGGTTCGTTTCTATGACGATTCTTTTGGAGTATGAAGTGCGGCGGTGGTACTTTCCTTTCCCTCGACTTCACCTCAGCAGCCATCGTGTGTATCGTAGCAGTGCGAAAATGCTAAGGTGTCAGATTTAGTCATCGTTGGTGGTTTTTGTTTAGAGGTGTTTTGTACGTGTAGTATTTTCAACAAAAAATTCTCTATTCGTTTTTTTTTTTCTTTAAATGCCCCAAGATCGAAAACATGAAAAAAATTGGAGAAACCCGGGAAGGCGTGTGCTGTGCTAACAAACCATAAATCGTTTTCGTAAATATAAGATATAGTGGGCAGCTAGGCAACCTAGAGAAAATTCGGTGGCTTCGAAGTAGAGAGGAAATTTAATTCCCTACGATTTTAGTCATTTTAATTTTTTTCGTAGGACGCTCAGTTATTTGGAAAATGGTAAATAAAGAAAAATAGAAAAAAATTCCTACATTTGTGTAGGTTAACTGGAGACTGGCTTTCTATTTTTTTTTTTTTTTAATTTTAAATTTTAATTGTGTTTGAATTCCAGGAATTCAAAATCCATGATCAGAAAAAATTGAAAAATTTTTTCTCCAATTTTCACAAAAAATCATTGGGTTCAATTCTTTTGGTTTTTCAATGGAATTAAAGGATTTTTGTTTCTTTTTTCTCATGAGTTTGAAGGTGGTCTGATATTTTAGCATTTTTTTTGGTGAAAAATCCCAAAAAAATTGCAATAAAAAAGTATGAAGTGAAAAATGAAGTGAAAATTTTTTAGTTCGATTTCTATTTTTCAAAAATAATTTTTTAATGGTGTTTGGATTTGAACTTTTTCTCTCTCTTCAATGTACGAAGGTATTTTGAGGTTTTTGTAAATTTTTCCCAATTTTGTTATTTCTTTGCCCAAGTAGTATTGGAGTTTCTGTTGATAGTTTTTTGCCAATTTTTCAAGCATCAAGGATGACAATTTGAATGAATACTGAAAAAAATGAATTTTATTCTTACCTATTATCATTCTGTGGAATTTTTGACAAAAAAAACAAACATTATTTTTAATATTTTTTGAATGGAGGAGGGAGTGGAGGGAGTCTGAATCAGCCTCTGAAAAAGAAGTGAAAAGTCATGCAAAAGGTCCAAAAAAAATTACAAAGGTGATTTATATTTTGCTTGAGAAATTTTGCTAGCCACCCTGTTCTAGATGAAAAGGGAAAAAAATGAAAAAAAAATCACCAAAAATATTGCAGCTGATTAAAGTGGTGTGTGCTGTTCTGATTTTGATGTAAATTTTCTCATTTCTTTTTTCAAAAATTTCCAAACTTTGATTGTAAGATTTTGTATGAAAGGGCATGAATTTTGGGGGTTCAATTCGAAACAAAAAGGTGTAAATCGATCCGCCTTGCTTTATGTGCAGTTGAAAAATTGATTTTTCCCTCTCCTCGGGTATCATCTTATCAATTCTTGGTTTTTGATCTCGCTGAATTAGGGGCCTAAAAATTCATCAATTACCTCAACTTATCTCTCATTTACTTACGCGTAAATTTTGGCAAAACGAAAAATTCCAACCAGGCTATGCTGGTCTACCTACACACGAACTTTCACTCGCAGCTCGATTTGGCACCGCCGCAAAGGCGTATTTGTGTACAGTACGCAGCTTGTGTACGTAGGTACGTATAATATCTTCGTAGTCGTATACTCGCATTTCAAACTGGGACCTTTTTCAAGGAGGAAAGTACTCACGCAGCTTTCCCTCGACGTTTCACGCGACCGCATCGCTCCGGCCAACATTTTCATTAAACTTTTACCCTCTTACCAGCCCCGCGTATCCGATATCGTAACGTTTTCCTGCACCCCTCGTCGCTGCACCTTCGACTTTCCCAGGCTTTTCCTGCGTATAAAAAGCGATACTACCGTTGGATCGCGGCTGTGGGAGGGCATCGGCGGTACCATTCATTAGTTCGGTGTCGAGTTTGCCATGTTCACGATTGTGTGCGTGTGTCTAGTGTAAGGCGTCCTCGTATACGCGGTTTTTCTTTAATGGGGGTTGTATTTGTGGAAGTGAGTTCGTCTTGCCGCTCGCGCTCGCTCTCACTCGTCCACGCTACGTAGTGCGCCTCTCTCGCCGTCGCCCCGCCGCCGCGTGTTTTCAACAGTTGAGAAATACCATCATTTATGAGTACGCTTTTCTTGTACTATAACGTCGATTATTGCGCTGCTGAGGTCGTGTTGGTGTCGCGCGTAACTCTTTGTCGACGGTGGGCTTCTTCTCGATATTTTTTTGTGTATCTGGGTGCTCGTTTCGGTAGTGAATTTTTTTTCGTTTTTGGGTTTTGGTGTCGATATTGCCCGAGCTGAGTATATTTTTGTTTCGTGTTGGTGAACTGAACAATTTTTGAAACTTATCGTGGCTTCGTGAGTGTCTCCACTCACCAATTTTGACCCAAGTTTCTCCTCGACGTAGTACCTACTCGATTCAGTGACAAAGAGCATCGTAGTTCTTCGATATACGACTCCAGTACGAGTAAGTAAAATTTCACTGTCGAGTCTTTCCGATAAGACCGTTGTGAGTGGCGATATGGATGTAGGAAAATCAGCTGATCGAACAGCTGATAATCATGGCACGCGTTAATTATCGAATATTGTACGCGGTGGTGCATTCGTCACGGTATTATTTCCAGCGATAATTGACCAATATCGAGCGATTGTGGTATTTTTCGCGAATATTTCTAACGAATTGTTTTCTTCGACGGTGGAAATTTTTATAGAATTTTTCCTTGTGGTTGGCTTTGTGTTGTTTTTCATTTCATAATCGATATTAGAGGCGAGGAAAATGATGAGGTGTACGCGTGTGAAATTCAATGACGCGATAACTATCCAATTATTATACGAAATACCTTTTTTTGTCCTTTTTTTTCCTGTAGTAGGTATTTCTAATGTGATTCGAATTAAATTAGGTTAAAATATGGAAATTGTTTTTCGACGAAGTTGAAAAATTTGTGGAAATTGATTTCAAGCGATAGCCAACCGATTTTGATTCTTTTTTTGAAAAATTGACAAGGACCTTATTTGCACAGAATTTTACGAGGAATATTTTCGATTATTTGTATTTGTATTTTTTGAAAATTCGTAATTAACGAGATGAATGCGAATTTTTTTCGGGGGGTGGGGGGGGGGGGTGAAATCATGTAAAATTGATGAATTTTCTCAAAAATTAAAAAAAAAAATCTCAAACGTTCCAAAAATCTAGAAATAAGTATTGTCGAAAATATTATTTCAATTTTTTTCAAACTTTTCTCGCGGATCAGATAGTTGATGGCGTCTTGATTACACGCTTATAGCCTTTATATACAACAGAGCTATAGGAACCCAGCGCCAAGTCTTATGATGTCTATTTATAAGATACACCTATGCCTACTGGGTATATCATAGATATTGGGGCACAGGGAATCGTAAACACGATAACAATAGCTCATTGTAAACGATTGCTAGGCTTTGCAGTGAACACATTTAAGTACCTATAGGCGACGACTGCCATGCCGCAAAGTGCTGATGCCGATACCACCCCCTCGCAGGTCATACTTCACTATTTTATATTGGTACAAAACGTATGTACACGTATCTATACGCGTACCTAATGTGCTTACTATTGCACTTACAATAGCCGCCAAATAGTACATATGAGGCGAATATTATATTATGCAGAGATAGACCTATAATACTATGGGTATACGCAGACCGTATTCGGTACAAGTACATACAAGTACATACGTACTACCACTACGTACCTGAAGGTAGATGGTACTGTGCGATGGATGGCTGGATAATTGGATAGTCAGGGCTTGCTTTTGTGCACAGGTACTATAAGCTATGCGTAGGTAATAGGTATTATTCACCTTATTCTATGACTGCGTCTTTTATAAGCGATAGTCGGTTCGTTCATCGATATTCTTTATGGAACTTGATGCATGGTTGAGCTATGAATGAGGATTACCTATACATACGTCTATCTGCATATGTATGTATATTGTGTATTATATCGAATGACTGGAGAAAGGGCGTATTAAGTAGTTGTAGACTGTAGAGTGTTTGAAAATTTCAATTCAATTGCTTACTTTCATTTTTAACAAGTGCTACGTATAGTTTTTCAATCTTTTCAAAGCTCATTTAACCCGAACCTTTATCCTCACCTTTTTTGAAAGTTGAAAATTTTTCAGATTTTTGTCAAAGTTGGAATTTTTGAGCTATTCAACTATACCTGTAGGTCAAAAATAAAACTTGTAAAGTTTTGATCAAAATTGTGATTGTTGGAAGTTAAACGACACCTGAATTTTTCCATTTTGGACAAAAATTGAAGTTTTGTCAAAAATGTAAGGGAAAATTGAATTTTTTGAGTTTTGCCAAAATTATCGCGAAAAGTGTGTAGATGGGGGTAGTTTGGCGTGCTGAATCTGAATTTGGCATCGGAATTCTTATTTGATATAAATTGACCCATTTAAGGGTGAAAAAGAGGTAGAAATCTGTTTTTTTTTTCATTTTTGAAGGTCTTCCACTCGCTCGAAAAATTCCAAAAAAAATTATATGCCGGACATCTAGACTAGATACCTAGTACCTACACATTGGATATTTTTTTCATAATTGCACATATGAAAGGGGTTACCTACATAAAATATCCATTAGACCTCGAAAAAATTCTCGAAATCTCTTTCGAAAAATTCCATAAATAGCCCTTGATAGTGTCCAACATCCTTGCAAGTTTAAAAAAATTCGATTGAAAACTACGAAAACTAAAATTTTTCAACGAAAATAGATGTTTCATCCTCATAGAAGGGATTAGGCGGGAGGGAGCTAAAAATTTTGTCATGGGAATTTTAGACTACATTTATAAGGACCAATTTCCATTGGATAATTTCAAAATCCGTTCTCAGAGCCGATTCACCATACTTAATAGGGTATACCCTTTTGATTGAAATGAAATCGACCTTTTTAAAATCTGGTCAATAATAGGTTTTTAAAAATTTAATCATTTTTTATTTTTGAAATTTTGATTAAAATTTTGGTTTTGGAAACCAAAAGTCCAAAACTTGAATTTTTCAATTTTTATAAAAATTAAAAATTTGAATTTTTTTATTTTTTCAAATTCTGCCTAAACTAGAATTTTTACATTTTGATCAAAGTGAGATTTTTTCAGAGTATATGGTCAAAATTGAATTTTATAAAATGATGAAAAATTGAAAATTTTTTAAAGTTTGGCAGAAATTGAAATTTCTTGCATTTTGATTAAAATGCAATTCTTTGATGAAAACCAAAAAATTTAGATTTCAATAATTTTTCTCAATTTGTGAAGTTTCATTTTTCAAAATTTTGACCAAATTGTAACTTTTGAAATTTTGATTGAAATTAAAAACCTTTTTTTTGGAAGTAAAATTTTTTTGAATTTCTCATATTCTGATCAAAGGAGAATTTTTCTCAGAAATTGGGTCAAAATTGAAATTTTCAAAATTTGATGATAAGATAACATTTGTAAAATGGAGTTTTTACAGATTCTATCAATGTAAATTTTTTAAAACTTTGATCGAAGTAGAAATTACTTTTTGAAAAATTTTCTCTCGTTTTTAAATTTGTTGCTTAGTTCTTCTCAGTTTAAATAAAGTATTTTTTAGCATGTACTTCTTTTTTGTGAAAAGCCAAAGAGAGGGAAGGGGCGAGGCATCCGTAATATTTAGGAATTTCCGACACATATGTATGTACTATAAATTGTACATACAATCAGAGCCGGTTTTACCCGTGAGGCATTGGAGGCAATTGCCTCCAGCGGCAAATTTTTAAGAGCGGCAATTTTCGCATGTTTTTTCCCGATAAGTATTTTAAATTAATTCTGTTTTTATTCAA
>FIZT01004258.1:3008-13480 GCA_900065295.1 Paracoccus marginatus
TTTTTTTTTTTTTTTTTTTTTTTTTTTCCAAAAAAAAAAAAAAAAAAAAAAAAACACAGAATAGTCCCCCCTGTAAAGATCGTAGGCCTATAATTGTATCGTAGCAAAGCAGCGTAGATATGTAGTGTGGGTCTAGGTACGTATGTAGGTATATACGAAGGAAAGAATCGGTAGCTTTTAGAGAGATCCATCCATCGTGTATGCCCACGTCAACATAATGGTGCGCTTTATACATTGTACTATTTGGCAGTGAAAAATAATCGAGCATCGACGCGACGACGTTTAAAGACTTGGAAAACGTGTCCGAGTGAAAGTACTACCGATTGAGTCGACGATGGATGGCGTTTATTTATGTATGTAGATATACGAATAGCCGAGCACTTGACCAACATCATTATTTACACGGTTAATTTCTTTTTAGCAATATTGTTGGCGTGATGAATACTACGTTTATACGTGGTACGTACGAACGCGCTGCAGTAAGAGAGAGAGATGGAAGAAAATACGCGCAATGGCAATGGGAGTCACTTGTTCGTGTCTGTTTTTAATGGTAATAAGGAGAGGAGGGAAGGGATAATAATGACCAAACCGAAAATACCCGGCTACAGGTACGTACGAGTGTTCGAAAATCCGGTCAAAAGTTGTCAAAACTCGATCTACATGTACATACATACATTCGAGATACATGACTCTGTATATCCGAGACGAGTATACGTACGTAGGATCCGATCAATTTACATTTTATTTTAATAATCCGCCGTGGATTGGAATCGCAGTGCAGCAGCAGCAGCAGCCTTCCCATAGCTATAAATCATCGACGTGCATATCTTATGGTATATGTACATATACGGGCCAGGTTCAGGTATTAGTATGTACGTATAAATTTTAATAAATGTCAAAAGTCATCCTATAATATGAAGGCGGTCCGCATCAAAGCCTCGTGTCGAATTAATAATTTTAATAGCTCGTTAATGTCGTGGCGAGAACACGGAATATGCGGACGAAAAAAAAATCGAAAATATTAATCCGAATATCACGACCGCGACGACATTATATCTAGTAGTATTTCGCTTCCTCTATGCTCATACGTATGATATTCGCAATATTTTTAGACGATGAAAAATAAAAAAATTCGAAATAAACAAATTATATGTTAATGATACCTACATGCATTCGATTCGCCGAAATAAGAGTCGGTGGTCTTGGATGAGATCGCCGAGTGTAATGTGCGAATGGTGAGGACCACCTGCCGGTGTGTCGCTCGTGAAAGTGACTCGGGTTTATGAATTTTTTTGGCTCACTTTTCGTTTCGGTATGACGATTAGAAAGAGCCTGGATAAGAGACGGAGGAGATTGAGAGAGTGGAAATGTTGTGGGTTCGGTACTTGGATAGGGTTTGTTTACTCCCTACGGATTTAATGGTATTTTTTGCACGTTGGTGGTATTTTCTTTTGCTTTTGCTTTTTGGTCGCCTTTTAATTTTGGTCAATCCTTTACTACCATATTTGTGTAGTGTGTACCCGCGAACACATTATGTGCGAATGAAAAATATGCTGGTCATAGCGATGTACGATTTTCGATGGTCGAGTCGGATAAGATTCTCGAGAGCACACCTAGACCTACTCGTAGAGGTGCTTGCGTGCGTACTAAATTGGCCAAATTATCGATACGAAGACGACGACGGTATACGACTATACGGTCCTTGGAAGTTCGACATCGACATCGATGATTTGGCGCTGACATCGTGACACTTTGGTCGCGTATGTACGACGACGACGAAGACGGTCTGTATGTGTGTGAGATGATTGTATCGCTGCTTCGAAGAGCTACGAGTACGCAGAAGAGATATCTAACGGTATGAAGAATTTGTCGATGTGGCGGCATAGCATGGCATAGCAGATCGACCCGACCCGCAGCCTAATGATAGAGAGGATTTAGAACGTTAATGACGACAGGAGCAGCCTATTGTCGAGCTGTATCTATACTACAGAATACCTACTTACGCGGAGATACTGGACGATGCGATGTTAGAAGTACCTATCTAGGTATATTATCGATCGACGAGCAGACTGTCGAGGTCGACCGGTCTCCCGGCCGGTATACGATGCAAAATGTCAATGTTTTTTTTATTCTTTTCCGAACTTGAACAATGGTCCGTCGGATTGGATGATGATTTTAATGGGATAACCATCAACATCATTGTAGATCGGATTCCAGACTATATAGAGGATGGAAGAAGACTGTAGAGCAGCGTTGTAGTATAGATGGGATGTAAAGACTGGTACGGAGTTGTATTCGGCGATGTGCCGGAGGGGTCGTAGTGTGTCTTGCTATGGTGTTGATTAACACAAAAAAAAAATCCAATTTTTTTTTTTAGATTTCACTGATTCTCAATTTTTTAGAATTTTCAAAAATTTCAATAAAATTTATCAATTTTTTCATTTTTTCCCACAATTTTCAATTTTTAAAATTTATTAAAAATTTCACCAATTTTCCATTTTTTAAACTTTTTCAAAAATTGTAATTTTTGCAATTTTACTGATTTTTAATTTTTCACAATTTTACCAGTTTTCATACAATTTTGATGATTTCCTTTTTAAAAAATTTTTCAACATCTTTCAATTTTTTACAATATTTCCAATTTTCAAGCTTCTAGGATTTTTCCAAAATTGCGATTTTTTGCGATTCAACTAATTTTTAATATTTTATGACTTTCAATTTTTCTCAATTTCATAATTTTTAATTTAATTTTTTTTTTACCTGCAATTTTCACATTTCACCCATAAAATTTTTCAAAAATAGTGATTTTTGTATTTTCACTAATTTTGAATTTTTTATCATTTTCAATTTTTTATGACTTTACCAATTTTCAGTATCTAATTTTTTTTCACAATTTTAATGATTTCAAAATTTTTTCAATTTTAAATTTTTGGAAATTTTTAGAAATTTTATTGATTTTTATTTTTTCCCTAAATTCTTTAGAAATTATGATTTTTTGCAATTTACTAATTTTTAATTATTTTTATTTTTTTGTATTTTTGAAATTTTCAGTTTTTCATTATTACACCAATTTTCAATTTATGGGAATTTTACCTATTTTCAATTTTTTTTTTGCAATTTTTGAAATTTTTTACAACATTGTCAAATTTTTCATTTTTGATTTTTTTTTTTAAATTCTAAAAATTTTCATTTTTTTGCCCATCATTTAATTTTCCATTTAGATTTTTTTCCAATTTTTTAGGTCTTATTCAAGGGCTGGGAGAACAGAATATTGATATACCTGTAAAATGATGGAATCGAATCGAAAGAGAAAATCCAAGCTCTGTTGTTTCCTACGCAGATATTCTACACTTGACGGGAGATTATTATTAACGCGTATTTGCGCAACTAAACTATACATAGGTATTGGAGAATAAGATACACGTCCGTATTTATAAAAGCTCATCCAAGGATATGAATAGATATAGCGATCGTACCATATCTACAATGTTGTATATCTCAATCAAGTATCAGGTACCTGATGTATCCTGAGAAGGTTAATTTTACAACTCACCATGCACCATTGGTAGAGGAAAAGGAGTAGAAGAAGAAGAAGAAGACGAAGAACAGGAGAAATATAGGTACAGAAAAATGTAAAATTCCACGCTATACAGTATCATATTTGTAGTATAACGCCGGAGGATAGGATACCCTGATGCGACGTTGGTACCCTTTTTGTGTGGCGAGGAGAAACGAGAAGAAGTACATTATAGGGAAGGCGATACTATGTATCCGGGGCTAGATGCTGGAAATGCTGCTGGAGCGTAGCACGAAATACGTACAAGGAGATATTATATTTATAAACGTACGAGCGGGAACAACCCTCTTCAATCTCTGTCAGGTACCTGTACGTACATTGTACAACTACAAAGCCACCTGCTGCACGCTGACTTAATAACTGGAAGCCACAACAAGTAGCTCGACCATCCCCTGAGTTACACGCAGACGTAGACTTGGACTTGCGTAGCAGCTATGTGTAGTGCGTAGTATGGTGTACCCAAGACTACGTTTTACGCCCCTTTTATACTAAAAGAAGGCTCCTTTTATATCGCTGCTCTACTCCTTCTATCATCGTATATGGTATGTTTATTTTCATGGTGGTGGTGGTTTTGATCGTTGTATTGTCGTTGTTGATGTTGCTGTTGTTGTTGTGTAGTTAAAATTGGAAAAGTAGCTCGGTAATGCTGCGTGGGTGTAACGTTATTTTAGTATACACCTGCAGAAAGAGCAGTACGAACGAGATGCGGTTACCGCGTTTAAATGACAGCCGAGCTGACATTACCTACTACGCGTCAAAGGAGTTGTACGCGGATGGCAGGTTTATGTACATTGTACAGATCGTATGGGTGTAGGCACTAATTCTTAGAATAGATTATACCTAATAAAGAAGCGTATATAATTAAAGGGTGTTTCGGGTGATCACGAAGTGCCACCGGATGCAGCAATGTGACTGAATATCGTAGCACAAGTGATAAAATAGGGTTCGTGTGGATGGAAGTGAATGCTAAAGCGAAGAAAAGGGAGATATGTGGGTTACCAGTGTACATAGGTTTGGAGACCTAAACGCTGGATAAAAATCAGTGCGGATTTTTGTTCGAGTTTGGTTTATTTCTGTTGTAGGCTCAGTTGGTGAATTTTGACTTCTGCTTCAAGGTCTTGGTAAATTATAAAAAATTTTGTTGAATTTTTGCAGTGTGGCATTCTGGAGATTTTAAACATTTTTTGCTTTTTCGATAATGTCAGAGGTGAAAAAAATCGTCAATTTTTTTTTTTTTTTTTGAAAAATTGCTTACGACATATTTTCTGGTTTTATTTTTTACAGTGGGGAAATTCTGGAGATTTTTGAAGAGTTACCAAAAAAATTCTAAAGTGACACCAAGTAGTCGGGGAGTCAGTATAGCGGGGTAATTGCACCCCCTGCCGATCCTCCTGGGCATTTTTTCCCCTCGAAAGAGGGAATCCTAGGGAACATTTCCAGTGGTTGTCCTCAAGAAAAAAGGGGGTCCTACTTACAAAATGGCGGACATTTTGAGTGATCCTTACCCCCAAAGTCAAAATTTTCCCTTGCAACACTCCGAAACGGTGCTACTTACGATCAAATTTATAGTAATACATAAAAAATATTCTAGATAAAATTTAGAACATTTTACGTTATTATGTTGAACGCGTGAAATGGTCGCGTTCGCGAGATACACGCGCGTGAAGTCGCGAGTGGCATAAAAAAATAAAACAAAACAACAACAACATCTTGGATTTTGACCAAATTCGGAGGGTCAGCTTATTACGAGTGGGAGGCCTCAAGCAAAAATTTTGAGCCCCATAGGTGCAAGGGGAGGAGAATAGGAGGTCTCCAAAATGCACCTCCCTATGAAAAAACGATTTATTTCATGTGTTTTTCAGCCAGTGGAAATGGTGTGAAAAGCTCTGTTTAGCACTTGAAAAGGCCATCGACATCTTTCTTAGATCACAAACTCAGATGACTACCGGGGGGTTGGAAAGTGTACATCGTCACTACCTCTTAGGATCATAAGAAACATGAAAGAAGAATGAAAATGAAAAAACAACACCGCACACCAACCTATAATAACAACTACATGCGTATAAATGTCTGTAAAATGGTTAAAGAAAAATAAGCGCACCATATCGACGGTATATTAATTGCCACAGACGTAATAACTTTTACGTATCTACAACTATACGTAGGTAGGTACCATAGAGTACAAGCCAACCGACTCTGTATTCTACCGCCATAAAGAACACGCAAACGTACAGCAAAGCTGCAGAGTAGTGGCGCAATAGGTCGTTTAATTTTATTAGGACGAGTATTGTCGATGCTGTATGGGTATATGCTGCCTTGGCTGCCGATGTCGATGTTGATGTCGGACCAGACCAAGACAACGACCGTCATGCGAACAATGGAATCGAAGAAAATTTCCATATAACTTTTTAACCTCCCGCTGAGCTATTCGAGAATAGGTAACTGAGACAGACTAGCAGACTCGTGAATTTTTTTTTCGTCCAATGTGATCTGCCTGTAGACGTTTGTGTGTACTGCAACGTGAATGTGAAGCCAAAGGGTCTATTTACGTATATAGAGAGAAAAGTTCCGAGAATCTGTACGAAGCAGACAGGTACTTCACAGTTCCGATCATCGGTTGTGGTGACCTTTGAGGTGAAAGACTTGCGGTTCCTGGAAACGATAAAAAGAAAAAAGCCAACCGAATCTGGAGCTATTGTCTCTACTTTCCACAGCACCAGCAGCAGCAGAGCATGCGGTTACCTTTTGCATATTTTATTTTTTCAACTTTGTTTACAAACAGAACGTAGGCAACAGAGAGAGACGAAGATGAAAAAAATACAGTAGTGGCGAGTGTAAATTTTCGGTCAACATTTAAAGCAATAAATTATCCGCTCGAGTGTGCACTTGTACTTGTACGGTTGGTCAAAGAGAACGACGGGGAAAAAAAGAAGAGTAGATTCGGAATGGAGATTATGCCATCAGAAAGAACTGGTTGTACGTATGTAGGTATTTTCGTATGCGAAAAGAAACCAACATTAGTCGCGCCGATTCTATTGTATTCGCAGCAACCATAGATTATTCTAGCGGCGGTTGTACCTACAAGTTTGACATGAAACAACGTATAGGCTCGAGACTGCTGTTGCGGCCGAAACTTGGAGCTTTTCCCCCTCTTCCTTCTGTATATGTATGTATACTTTGAAATGCCTATGAGAAAGAATAAAACCGCGGTGTAAAAGAAAAAAACGACGAACAGAAGATAAGAGCGGATTATGTCCGTGATGTTATCTCGCGCTCTCGTATGTATACTACGGTTCGGTATTATAATTAATACGATGCTGGAGAAGTGGCTTCTCGACGGCGGCCCGAAGGAAGGAGGAAAGACAACGGCGAAGACGACGTCAGGGGTTTCCAGAGGAGGAAATCGTGACCGCGGTGAGTAGCCCGAAATGTAAGGTAGCCGGCCACCGGATCGCCGCGCAGCCAGGGTACCAGTTTACGAGCCGAGTCTCCACCGCCGTGCCACGGCCACGCACGGCAGAATTTTTTACTGCTCGTAAAAGAGAGCCGTGAGAGAAGCACTGGTAGAATCGTGGAAGCCCTGCGCGCTACACCAGAAATCGAACGCAAAGCAAACTGTACAAGACTGGAAGTACACATTGGTACGGGTAGGGCGGCGGGGCTGGCGAGGTGCATAGGAAGGCTTTATTTTCTTCTACCATACCTTAGGTACATGTAGTGAGATCTACACTAGTCGAGCCGGCTTCACATTGTGATTTCTAGAGTGCAAAGCACTGCTGGTTAGCCTTGAAATAACTTCTCTCTTGTGTTGTGTTTTTTTTTCATTTTACCCTTCTATTCCTTCGCCGTTCGTCTTGTTGCGTTGTGTTTCGTCTTTCTATTTTGTTTCTTTTATTTAGTAGTTGTTTTTGTTTTTTTCCTAAGATGCTGGATGGTTGGTCGGGGGCTTCTTCTGTAGCTGGCTTTTGTATTCGGCGGTGGAAACGGAGTTGGGTTGAGCGGGATTTCAAATTGCGTTGTAGGCTCGGCGCTAAGTGAGTAGGGCTTCGGAAAAAGGCTCGAGTCGAAATTGATTCGTTAACCAGTTGTCTCTGCACATTTTTGATGTACAAGATCAGAAAAGAATTGTACATACAAATATGTACCTAATGGCCAGCTAGGAGTGTTCGACGGACGAGTCGAGCTGCGGAATCTCGAAGCTCGAGGTGCCATGCCGTCTTGACTTGTAGGTACATCAAGATTGACGATGACGTACGTACGTAGCATTCCATGCGCTATTATGTGTGGATACACTGTACTGGGATGGGGACTTGAATGGTGTTTTGAAAGAGGATTAGAATGTATGAGTCATGGATCTGGTCGTCGAAAGCGCGTCGAAGAAGAGAGATGATGTTTATTTTTATTTTTATTTTTTTCTCCAATTGAAAATGTAAGGTCGATGAGCGTTTTTTTGAAAGTTTTTTGTAAACAAGAAAAATTTTATGAAAATAAAAATTTCAAAAATTTTGTAAAAATTAAAAATTCTGTAAAAATTAAAAATTCTATAGAAATTTAAATTTTTTCAAAAATTTTGTGAAAATAAAAAATGCTGTGAAATGAAAAATTCGGTAAAAAATTGAAACTTCAAAAATTTATCGGAGGCTCTATAGAGAGACTAGTTTTTCATTTTTTAATTGAATTTCTGCAAAAAAAAATGAAATTGAATCGACTCGTCACTAAAATTAATTTTAAAAAAAAGGTGATATCGTATACCCTTACACTGTACAGTGTACAATGTACATATACGAGTACGTGTACGCTACGAGCGATTAAAAATACTCCTATTCCTGCGCACCTACAGTCCCTACACATCTTCCAACTTTTATTGGTCGATTCGCCATAAAAATCGAGAGAAAAAAACGCAGTACACAATACACATACAAGGTACCAGCTCGATCGATTAATTAAATACGTTTTTCTCCACTTTTTCATTCTGTCTTCGTATCTGTTTTTTATTTTTTTATTTTCCCATTTAAGTACGATAACATTGTATACCGCAGAGCTATAAGGACACTTTTTATTTTATTAGCGGAAGCAGGAAAATAAGACGCGTTAATTATGGCGATAAAAAAATCGACTACAACGTTGGAAGTGAAAAAAATTGTCTCTCGTACCCGGTTCTTTTTTTACGACGTAGCGTAGCGTGGCGTACAATGTATACGTACACACTGACTTGAGGATAGTTGGAAAAATTATTCGAAAAAACGCCTCTATTTTGACTCCTTAGTGAAACTGGCGATGTATTATTAATGCAAATGGTGCATGCTTCTTTGGTATAGATATTGAAATATTCAGCCTGGTAACGTTTGGTACGTGTCATCGAGATCGTGACGACTGTGGGGGTCATATCGCATACCGCGAGCCATTATGCTTCGTACCGTGAGTGTAAGATGAGAAGAAAAAAGACCAAAAAAATGCCTTTGAAAATAGTAGGCACCTTATGCATAGTGATTGACAGCGCGCGCTCGGGCACCTGGCAGAATTAATCGCAGTTGGCGAACATTTTCAGCGGCCACTGCGGCGGCGCGGCGGAAGGAAACCCAAAGACATCACGAGTCAAGTACCCGGAAGAAGTTGTACTCGTTGGTTCATACGATCACGACTGACAACTGTGCTAGCTATAGAGCGAAAATAGCAAACTGCAAAGATACAGTGCGAACGTGTAAACGTCGAGTCACACGAGCTGCGAGTGAGGTCGCTTATACCATGGCGACGCGACGAATAGACGCGAGATTAATGAACTTGAGAACACACGACGACGAAATGCAATTGAAGAAGGATTTTTTTCACGAGAAAGTACATATCTAAACACAGGCTGGCGTCATTCACCATCATCTCGACGATGATTGCGCGGCATGTTGATGGATCGTTAAAAAAATTTCTACCTTTTTGGCGCGAGCGTTTGTTTTCTGAAGTATTCTCGCCGACGGTGACCTTAATGCAGCGTCGGCGTCTTCGCTTCTCGGTCCACATATCCCTGTGTGCCTTGGATGCCGCGCCGCGCGTCGACCATTAAAATAAGAGCGTAAAAATGTTTTCCTAATTGAATCGACGGTATTGAGACAGTCGTATGAGCGGCGATTGGAATTCATTTACCGCACGTTTCGTACGTAAGTACATACATCGTATTTACGAGCATGAGATCGCTCAACTCATGTGAAACGGATTCAAATCGCTTGTAATTTTATTAAACGCGTAGGCAGAGTGGTATTCGAGCAGAAAGAGAGTAAAGAGTGGTTGTACGGATAACAATGGTGTAAAAACGATCGCCATTCTCGGACGAGGCGGCCGCCTGCTCATCGACTAGCGGGCGACGCAATCGATCAAATGGAGCGGAAAATTGGCTAGCTTGGCTACTGTTTCGAGGTGCGGTCGATTTTGTGGTTTGTGTGTGTGTTTTTGCTCGCTTCTGTTCGTGAGCCGAAACCGTTGATGAACCAGTTTTAAAAAGATATGAAGCAAATTTAACGTATTTTGGTGAAAAATCGAAGGCGTCGGGTTGTTTTCTCATGAACGAAGAGAAAAATTTCCCTTCAGATAACCTTCGAACGACCCTGCTCAGGGCTGTGCAGAGAAAAATCAGGACCTGGAACAATTCAAGCAACCTTTTTGCCAACCTAATAAATAGATAAAGGTGAAAATCCATTTTCTAGCATTTAGGTATGTACACTAGGGTGGAGTGAAATAAAAAACATACCTTGGATTTTGACCGAATTCGGTAGGGTAGTTTACTTTGAGTGAGAGACATCCCAAAAAATTTTTGAGCTCCCTAGGTGCACGGGGAGGGGAGCAGGAGGTCCTCAAAGTGCACCTCCTTATGAAAAAAACGGCGTTTTATGTAATTCTTAGCCGGTCA
>FIZT01004262.1:0-14090 GCA_900065295.1 Paracoccus marginatus
CAAAATTTTTTTGGGATGGTTTTACATCATACCTAACCTTTTGGGTGAGTTTCGCCCAAATCGGTGACAGGGCACTTTTCACCATCTTGACCAGGGAGGCTCTTTGAACAAAACGATGGCTGAAATGCTCTAAACGGGGGTAGATTGATCTGCTGAACACGATTCGCGATTAGTTTTTTCTATTTAATAATTTTTAATGATTTTTTTTTTCATCAGACCAAAGCCTTCCAATTAAAAAAGGTGCAGAAAGGGGTAAATTGATTGGCTGATTTCGAAATTGTCTTCAGCCCGTCGATTCTCCCTTTATACACCTTTTTCGCTACCGCTTTGCCTGAAATTCCCAAAATTGAATTTCTACCTAAAGAATTTCCAAGTGGGGGAAGCAGTATATAAGGGTAAATATAGGTCGAATGGAAATTTCATTGCCAGATTCGGTTTCTGCGGATCTAATTACCCCATCTACAGAAACTTTTCACGATAAAAACTAACAAGTTTGAAAATTTTACTAAATATAAAAAAAATTGATTACAAAATTGGAATTGAAAAAAGATGAAAAAACAATAGAAAAAAGATTGAAAAAATTTCTGATTTGAAAAAAATAACGAAATTAAAAAAAAAATTAATTTTCAAAAAATAATAAAAAAATTAAATAAAAGTTGGAAGTTCAAAAAATCACAAATTACCGATAAAAAATTAGGAAAATAGAAATTTCAAAAGAAATGGACCATCCACATGGCCTCGAAAAATTAAAAAAATAAAAAAATCCACACCTACAAAAATCATAATAAAATTTCTGGCCGGCCAAAGAAAGACTTGAGGAAACATGCGCGCCATACGCGTTAATAGATTTCAGTATTTTTCCATCATCGCACCTAATAGGTGAACGACATCGACAGTGAAGTGAATCACACATTCGAGCCAAAGCTGTGGCAAAACCCGATCGGTTGCGTGTTCGTTTCCGCATTTATAGGTAGGTACGTATAGTCACTACAGCCCGACACCGGTAAATTAATAAGTAAATAAATATAATGAATAATCTATTGGCGGGACAGTAACACTTTTTATTAGACGACAAAAAAATCGCTTTTTACACCTTTCCTTTCATTCACCACTTCATTCTATAGCTAATTTTTCCCTCCGGTTTCAAGGTTTCCTAAACAGATACCCGAGTACATCTCGTATATCGTATAGTGAATTATATAAGGTGCATTTGTTTTAATCGAAATGACGACAACTACCGACCATTCTCGTAGGTCTGGGCATACGTATACGTATTATGAATATGTATGTATTTGTGAATAAGTATACCTAACTAAACAACATACATATAGTATGTTTGTCTATGTACCCTTTTATTCTTCAACCCTGCCTACGTACCTATTCGTCCTGAGCGGCGGAAGCTTGCGAACGAGAACCAGCCAGGTGATAATTTTTTCGTTATTTATCCATTTTTATTCGACAGAACGAGAACCGTTTTACGTACGCGCAGGCACACATGGTTTATAGTAGAACAGAACACGCCTGCTATGCACGTACATAATAGATATCATCACGCGGCCTTATCCGATTGAAAATGCTACATGCCCGGAAGCATTGTCGAAATATCGAGGGTATAAAAATATACCGCAGCCTTGGATTATTTGTATCTTTATTATCATTCTTTCTCTCTTCTTCTTCTTTTTTTACCCCAAAAAAATCATTATATCGAGGAAACGAGAGGACGTGGGTATTTGTTTATAAGATGTTCGGCATCGACCGCGACGAGTAACGTGTTCGGTGTGTGGCTGTACTTTGGCTGGTAAACCTGCGGAAACCGGTTACAGATGGTCTCTTACCCGTTCATTATCACAATTTCAACGAGATTTGTCAAAAGGTGGAAAAATCAGCAGGGATGGAGAGAGGAGGGAGATGAACTGATTCGAGGTACGAAATTATCGATCGAATAATCGAATTGAAATTGATTTTGAAATTTTAATTCTCAATTTTAGGAGCCACTGTTTGGCTTTGAAAAAAATTTGAAAAATTCTGAAGCCGTAAAAATTTGAACTAGGGGTGCCCAATCAACAAAATTCACTTCGAGGGTTCATTGTTTGGCTTGGAAAAAAAATTCAAAAAATTCTCAATTCGTGAAAATTGAACCAGGGGTGCCCAATCAACGAAATTCAACTTGAAATTTTTTTTTGAAAAATCCTATGCGCTAAAAATTGAACTAGGGGTGCCCAATCAACAAAATTCACTTCGAGGGTTCATTGTTTGGCTTGGAAAAAAAATTCAAAAAATTCTCAATTCGTGAAAATTGAACCAGGGGTGCCCAATCAACGAAATTCAACTTGAAATTTTTTTTTGAAAAATCCTATGCGCTAAAAATTGAACTAGGGGTGCCCAATCAACAAAATTCACTTCGAGGGTTCATTGTTTGGCTTGGAAAAAAAATTCAAAAAAATTCTCACCTCGTGAAAATTGAACCAGGGATGCCCAATCAACGAAATTCAACTCGAAAAAAATTTCAAAAAATTCCTATGCGCTAAAAATTGAACCAGGGGTGCCCAATTAACAAAACCCACTTCGAGGGTTCATTGTTTGGCTTGAAAAAAATTCAAAAAAAATTCTCACTTCGTGAAAATTGGACCAGGGGTGCCCAATCAACGAAATTCAACTTGAAAAAAATTTCAAAAAATTTTGACAATCTAAAAATTGAACCAGGGATGCCCAAAGGTCAATTCAAAAACAAATCGAACCATACGACAACGTAAAAATAGATTAAAAATCTTAAAATGATGCTGGCACATACCTTATATACGTGATAGAACCGTTATGCAGCACTCTTTTCCAGCCGAACGGCACAGACACGGTGGGTTTTTGGAAAACCCTGGTCGGTGCGGCTGCTGCCTGCGGTGCGGTTTCTTTGGCCAAAAATGGTACAACTCTGAACGAAGGATGCGCCGGTACAGTCTGCGCTGCGACGATCGGCTCAGCGCAGTCGTTACCGGGGGTTGTAAAATTATCGGGCACCGATTTGGGATTATTTCCGACGCTGGAGGTGCTCAAACTGCTACAAGTGGAGGCGACCGAATCGACCGATCTCACGGATTCGCTGCGAACAAACGCGTCCGGATTCGGCACGAAATTCACCGTCGAATCGTTCAATTTGTCGACATATTGTTCGATATTGGCGACACCGACACCTACGCCGACGGCGGCGTGACAATTGTCTACGATGGCGAGTTTATCGGGATCGTCGCCTTGGTACGAAGCTGGGTATTGGCTCGAGTCGCGCATGTAATCGTCATCCTGAGGATCGTGGTCGATATGGTGTGGCTTGTCTGGCGGCTCGTACGTGGTGATCGTTACGGAGGATGGTCGGTATTCCGTACAAACATTATAAACGGCGTCATTATCGTTAGATTGGTGCAGATTATTGGAAACGATGCTATGCGAATGGTACTGATGCTGCTGGTGCGATTGTATATGCGCATTTTCGTTTGCAACGTATACTACTACGTTTGTGCCATTTTCATACGTTTCAGACGTGCTGCCCATTCTTTGGTGGTGCTACTACGCAAGAATGTTTCCGGATTTTGAAGGTGGTCAACATAACTGCTTTCTTCGATGTCACATAACCACCAACAGCCGTCGATAAAATATCTCTGCCCGCCGGACGACCTTTCCTGCAAAAGACCAACAAAAAAAACTCCATTAGAATAGTTTCGATACCTAATTCATCAATTTCAAGTAAACAGATTTTCATCTAAAATAAAACAGCTGTTTTGAACTTCCAAAAAAAACCAACACAATTTTACGCGGCTCATGATTCGTATTCCAATTTATAAATTTTGCCATACGTTGAAATGAAAAAAAATAATTTTTCATCGCTCGACGAAATTGATTCGAATCAATAAAATCGCCAAGTTTAATGCACTCGACATCGAACTGCATCATCGCCATATGAAACGCTCGTAAACGTAATAATTACCTGCATGACTCGTATAAATCATCCAATTAATTTATTTGGTTGAAAACCGAAAAAAGCTACAGTTCTCAAGTTTCCACGTCGAACGGAAAATTTTATACGATCGCGACACTCAGAACATCGAATTAAACACCGACGATTTTATTTCCAACGAAAAATACACCCCAACTTGACATTCACCATTCTCGTAATTCACCATTTAACGACAAAAAAATTAAAATAAAACAATAACAACAGATCACTAACGAAACACCACATCAACAATATTACATAATTGGCCAATTCAACCCGAATAAATTTTTGTTATTGATCAATGAAAAATAAAAATTATCAATACGAAATTATTGAATTAAAACGGACACGATTGCGAATTTGTATAAAATTTAGACGGCGAATACGCGAATTATTTCAAATAACGATGCCGACAGGGTATTAATTGAGATTACGATTAAATTAACAATCGTGTAATTAATAAATATAACACAGCTCGCGAATCAAAACACTTTCTAATTTCTAAAATATTACAAGACAGTTTACACTTCACAACAACATAAATAGCTGTGATACGAAATTACGAACTACTCGAACGGTCTGCGCTCTTCATTATACTTTTTACACTTCTGGTAATTTTTGTTCTGTTTGTTGTTATTTATTCGTAATCTCATTGGTCCGAATGAATAATGCAGCAAAAGCGTGATGAAAAAATCCACCTATGCGAGTCCGTTCGCGAGTAGGCTAGAAACGAGAGAACGAAACGAAAAAGAAAAGTCAACGTGACGTCACGAGCGTACGCGAATTTGATTGGTCGGTTGTGTCGGAACGATGATACGATACTCGTTCGAAATGATGAAATTCGCATTCTCGATGGGTAAAATTCACTTAAATTTTTTCCTGAATTGGCATGAATTGGATTATTTCATTACATTTCATTGAGAGAAAAAAAGGGTTGTGTCTCCCACTTTCCTTCATTCCTTCGCTGTTTCAATTTCTAGAATAGCAAAGATTACTTACGTACTTTACAAGCCTCTTTACTGATAAATTCAAAGTTGCTTGAATCGTATTTTCATCAACTCTAGTGGGTACTTTGAACGAAGCTTTGTACAACTTTGAATTTGAAAAGTTGAATCAGTAGAATTTCTTGACGTGAAGCAATAGATGATTAAAAAATGTCTGTTGTCGAGCTTCGCAAATTCCTGAAATCAGATTTAATTATTTCTTACAGTGATGTAAATTTTATTCGTTTGGTACATCAACATCTTCTATCAATAATTAGGTATCCAGCAAGTAAGTTTGATAAGTTTCCAACTCGAAAAGAGGAAATCTCCCCATATGGCCGTAGCAAATTTCATTTACAATCACGGTGGCAAAACCCACAAACAATAAAGAGCCAGACACATTATGCAGATGCACCTACATAAGTTTGCAAAAAGCATAAAAATTACCCGAGGTAATCTTCATAATTCGTTATCTGAAACGGAATGAAATGAATCGTAAAATTAGATGATACGATAAGGTCTGCATCAGTTGAAAGATAACCTCATGTATTACGAACTAGGAAACTGGCTACGTTTTATTTCATTGCTATCAGAACAGTACAGTACCACTCAACGATAGGAATTCAGTTATGACGTTTTTAGGTGTTTTGTTTTACATAAAATTCACCCATTAGTCTATCTCTGAAAAAACTCAATCCTTGCAGCGTCGCAAGCCACAACTCAATCAGACGACGCCGACGTTGCTCGTTAAAAAAAAAATGATACCAAACTATAAACCGCCACTATTCAACCCCAACGAGACCTCGGAACAGTAAAAACAAAAGGGTAAACCCACTCAGATGACTAACTTTAATGAAGAACGATGTTAACACACATTTCGCGTAATCGTACAATAAACCACACTAAAACATAGCATTAACACGTAAATTTTTTTTCATTTTACGAACGTAATACACCTATGGAACGAAACAAAGTGAAAGAGAATGGAGGAGGAAAGGGGGTAGATACACATAATGATTAACGCTACATTTTTCTGGTTCTGGTAGCGAGAGCTCGAGCGCAATAGTCGCAGCGCCTTTGAAAAGCATTCGGCTTCCGAACTTCGAAAAAATTAAAGCCTAACTACGCATCATGAATGTTGACGACGACGGAATCATTCACATTGTATATATTTTATATAAAACAGAGAAAAAAAAAATTAATAAAATAAAAAGTGCGTCGTTGTTTCGCTGACGTATCAAACGGAGCGGAGAGTCTTCTCGTGTTTCTTAATGTGATGCGCACTGTACTCGACTGCCACTTCCCATGCCGTGATCGTCTTCATCGTAAGCGTTACCACTTTGGTTATGGTCGCATTTTCTATCCGATGCCGGATCCATGTCTAATAGTACGCATTCTTCGGCGTTTTCTGGAATTACGGTTTCGGATCTGGCTGGTAGACAGCTTTCCAACATCGGAATCTTTTCGGGAGGAAGCGATTGCGGGAATTCTACTAGGAATTGAATGATTAGACGACCTTTTTCGAAGGGATTCTTATAATGCGGCATGCCTTCGCCTACTATGCATTTCACATCTCCAGGTTTGATTACTTCGCCTAAAACGATACGTTCGAAAAGGTTAAACGAATATTTTCACGTTTGACAGAACACGAGTGAAGATGTAAACGAGCATATTTACCTGGTATCACAGTAACTACCAAATCTCTATCATCTAATGTTCGTATTACCTTCTGGAAACCACATAATGCTTCAACTAGATCAATATTCATACGAAGAATTAGATCATTACGGCTACGTCTGCAATTCAAAAACAAAAACCAATTAGATGAAATTCGCAACAAAAAAAAAATTGAAAAAATACATCGAGAGAGTATCTTACTTGTATACAGGATGGTCCTTTTCTTCGAGGAGAACGACAATATCTCCAGGTTCAAGGCCTGGGTCTTGATCGCCTTCTCCGTTGAAAATGATTTTCTGGCCGTCTTGCATACCTTTGTCAATATGTACTTCGAGAATTTTACGGTCTCGAATCGTCTGCGAACAGCCCAACAAAACGCAATAAGTATCAAGAACAAGCTCGATAATAAACGCTCAAACAACAATGTCGCATGTTACGTACCTTTCTGCCGTTGCAAGTTTTACATCTATCTTTCGGATTGATACGTTGACCTTCTCCGCGACACTCTGAGCATGCACTTTGGATTTGTTGTATCATACCAGGACCCAACTGCTGTACGGTGACTTGATAACCGCTTCCGCGGCAATTCGAGCATGTTTCGACGGCGCCTTTCTTACCACCTCGGCCTACAACGATAATAAAACCTCATTATCGGTACAGTATACGAAAAACTCTCGTTAAACGATTCAAAATAAACTGCGTAAAATACCGATCTCGAGATTGGTAGAAAAAAAATCATTCTCGAGGTCAATACGTAAGCGTCGCGCCCACACCTGGTAGGCTTCCAACGTTCGTCTACGTAAAGTTACCAAATAATGTGATTTATAAATACAACGCAAAATAGCCAATAATTATACCTTCGCATTTATCGCAAATGACGTTCTTTTCTAGAGCTAATTTTCTCGAAGCGCCCTTGTACAGGTCTTCTAAGGAAACAGATAACTGATGGACTACGTCTTTGCCTTTGTGCTCGCGTCTTCTTCTGCCTCCTCCGGGCCCGAATGGGTGTCCTCCGGAGAAGAACATATCGAATATGTCCATAGGTGAACATCCATTGCTGCCTCCGCCTCCTTCTTTCAATGCTTGTTCTCCTCCTTGATCGTAAATTGCTCTCTTGTCGGCATTTGACAGTACTTCGTAAGCTTGAGAGATTTGTTTGAACTGTTCGCGAACAGGAATACGTTTAAAAATGGATCGAAGTTAGTTTGAAAGCCATACCAGAGTAACTGAAAGCTTACTTTTTCTCCTTCATTTGGATTTTTATCTGGATGATATTTCAGGGCTAATTTTCTGTAAGCTTTCTTCAATTCATCATTGGTACAGTTGGGTTTCACTCCGAGTATATCATAATAAGTAGTCTCCTTCACCATATTTAAATTTCACAATCGACAATAATACCTGCAATGAATTTTATACAAAATTGAAAATCTCCGTCAACCGATAACACTCGAGTTACATACTGAAAAATTTCATCTCAAAACGCAAACTAATAAACATGAAATTTCGAATGAGTCATTGTACATTTCATTTAAATATACGCCAGATTGCATCGCGAATTACACGTGAAAAAGTTTAATAAAATGGATGACACACGAACAAAAGATAAACGTTACAATGAAATAATTGATGATATGTTACGAAAATTTCCAAGGATAACCAATAACGTGGAACGAAAATCAAAGTAAAATCACTGATCGAAATTTAATAGCCGATGATATTTCGATATCAACGAACATTTTCACGTTTTCGAAAAACTTATCAATCGATGGCAAATCTACGCGAGTGTGAAAAAGCATGGGTTTCAGATACTAACCTCTTTAATAACGGGAGAATCTTTACAAAAAAATGTATCACAAAATCAGTCACGAGTTATTAAATCACTTTTCGAAATGAAAAAGTTACGTTTAGCACGAATCTCTTAATAATTCAGAATACCTATATTACAATTTAATAACTGATAGTCGACTAGTAAATTTTTACACAATTTACAATCATTCACATTCTAGAATTTTCTGGCAGAACATTCATTCTTTCGCAGAGTTCCGTGAAGAAAGAAAGAGGAACGGGACATCGTGACACGACAAGGCTTCATCGATAGGTGGTGGTGGTACCTGTCATAGTGCAAACTTGCCTGGTCATTGCATGGTTGAGCTTTTGGGAAAAAGTGCAAAATCCAAAATGCACAGAAAAGTTGGTAAGTTCAGGTAATTTATGGAAATTCTCAACATTTACCGCTGGATTCAATTTTATTTTATTTAAAGTTGAAAAAAATATATATAATTCTCAAGCTCAACCTCAATAAAATGTTACAAACAATAAAGTAGGCAGATTGAAGGACACTGCACTGCACAGTGCACGTCTGCACAGCTCAGCACCACTAGATTTTTCAAAAATCTTAGATAATACTAATTAATTCCAATAATTTGAATTACTTAATAATTTTACGATAGAACTTGAAGTTGAACGCTCATGGTTCTTAGTAAAGTCCTGTTCATACAGTGTAAAGAATTATTACCGTCTCGTACTCTCGTACAAGGTATTTTCGCAAAACTCAACTCACGAAGTGAAACACCAACACTAAAACAATGAATACGAAAAATATATTATATTAAATTCGTCATTTTATAACAAAATACTTTAAAAACACCAGAAAATTTCCAATTAAAATACATACGTATCCATGTACAGACGAAAGTACACGCCACTTCAATAGTTACAACGATAGATACCTCGATTCTGCGATGTTTTATTAAGTAGACGTAAATTTCTGATCGTTTTCAAACGATAAAATCTAACAACGAATCCACGACAAAAACTTGTTCATTTCACGAGCTAAACGATCAACGTTATCGAATACACTTTACAGCCTTTTCATTAGAACGAATGCACCGTATCGATGAAAACTTTAACATGATCGGGGCTCATATCTGGGTAAATTCCGTGGCCTAAATTAGCTATGTACCTGGATTTACCGAATTTCTTTACCATAGTTTCGGTGATGTTTTTAAGCTGTTCGGGAGGCGCGTACAACGCACATGGATCCAAATTGCCTTGTATTGTAACTTTGGACTGAGTTTGGTTTCTAGCTGTGACCGGATCTATTGTCCAGTCGATGCTGATCACGTCGTAGCCGCAATTTGATAATTCTTCTAAAGCGTAATGAGCTCCTTTGGCGAATATCGCCATAGGAACTTCGGGTATATTTTTCTCTTTTAGTTTCAATTTGACTTGTTCGTTAATCTTCTTGATGTAACTATAACAATACAAATCGAACATGGGTTTATTCAAATACTCGGCTAGAGTTTCGAATAACTGAACCATCTGAGCACCGGCTTCGATTTGACCAACGATGTAATCGATTATAACATCGGCTAACAAGTCTAGAAGTTTTTTAGACTCTTCGGGGTACTTGTAAAGCCAAGCCTTGGCTTTGGATTTAGTCGAACTCGATTCACCTTCTATCATAAAACACATTAACGTCCAAGGAGCGCCGGAAAATCCTAACAAGGGCACTTTGCCTTTCAAACTGTGTCTTGTCATTGTGATAGCGTCGAATACGTATTTCAACTTCTCAGATACATTACAAGGGTACTTGAGAGTAGATATGTCTTGAGGTGCAACTAGAGGATTTGGAAACACCATTCCTCGTCCTGGAACTAACTCTACTTCCATTCCGAGCGCTTGAGGTATGACTAAGATATCAGAAAAAATTATGGCCGCGTCGAGGTCGAATCTTTCGATCGGCATTAGCGTTACCTTCGTGGCCAGTTCTGGAGTTTGGCACATCGTAAAGAAATCATATTTCGAACGCAGCTCTCTGAATTCTGGCAAATATCGACCAGCTTGCCGCATAATCCAGACTGGTATTTTATCGACTTCTTTACCTTTGGCAGCGTCCAATATTCTGGTATTTTGTAACGGTTCGAAAGCCATTTTCGATGTGGTATTCGATGGCGATAATTTGCACAATAACGGTGATACGAATACTAAGAATAAAATCACATAATATAAAGCAATTAAATTGCTAATCATTTATCAATCAAGTACTTCTTCGGTGTTTTTCAAAGATGTTTTGCCCTGTCACTCTGTCACGTGAAAGGTGAAATTATTTTGGACTTTGTAAAGAAGTGAACGCGATTAGATAACAGATACCACCTTTTTGTTTGATTGGTTCATTTCCAAACATTTTGGGAATCTGATTGGTGATAATCAATTTTTGAAAATTTACGATTTTATGTTTTTCAGTTTTGGAAAAAATTTAAGAAAATAATGATGAAGATGAAAAAAATCAATTAAGATCTATGTACAATGAAGCTACGAATTAAATTCAGAAGTATAGTTCAAGATGTTCAACCATGTCATACATCATACATTGAAGCACGTTACTACTTCACACTTCTACTTTTCAAGTTTTCAAAGTAAAAAGGAACCCCACTGATTATGAGGATACGTAGGAAAAAAAAATATAACTACCGCAGGTTATCTATTTTCCATAATCAATTCTTTTCAAGCAATAAAAATTTATCTATTGCGTTGACAAGGTTGGTGAAAATATGAATAACGGTGTGGCTCTCATTGCCAGTTGAACACGTCTTCTTTTTTTTAAAATGAGGGCGAAACGTTAAAATGTTAGAAAACTCAGTTAAAATGACAACAAAACTCAGTGATATTTTTCTCAAAATTACAGGTTACGATTTGCAAAATGCAAAGAATAGAAGACAGGTAAGCATCAATTTAAAAATAATATTGAATAAAATTTATACAATGATGTTATACCTACAACCGAGCCTGAAAAGTGAAAATTATATACATTCATACATCGGTACTTGAGCTTTACAAATGTAATGTACATGATTTCAGTTTTTTGAAGACTTGAGTCAAATTGCTGTGGCAATATCCTTCGTAATAGCATTATGGAAAATACTGATAACAGTGACTCATTGTGTCTGCCCGATAGTAGTAGTCGTTAGGTAATACCTCTAGATTAAATGCCTAGTTTACAAAATTGTAAACCGAATCGTTTCATTTGACAACTATAGTGGGAGTATGGAACCAGCGTACTACAGAGGAGATTTACTATTTGTCACTCATTACGAAGATGAACCAATTGGGGCTGGGGACGTAATCATATTCTCGGTGAAAACACATCCCAACCGATTGGTACACAGGGTAATCAAAGTCCATCAAAGGTAACCATCCTTTTTGTAATTTGTATCATTAAATTAGAAACCTATTTTTTATTCCTCACGACCACACTTCCAGTAAGGATCCTTCAAAAGTAAAAATATTAACCAAAGGAGACAACAACGCTTACGATGACAGTACCGGATTATACGCACCCGGACAAAAATGGCTCGATAAAAAAGACATCCATGGAAAAGTGAAAGGATATTTACCTTATATCGGCTACGTGACAATCATCTTGACCGAATTTCAGCCCGTAGTGGTAAGTAGATGATTACTGTACGACATAACATCGCTTGATCGAATAATTATACATAATTTAACAACCACTTCAGATCGTAGTAGCAGCTTGTATATTCATTTACTTATCGCGGACGAGTGACGAAAGTAATGAGATATCAGAAATCGTTGAATCAGAAGACGAGACCTCCGAATCGAACGATTAATTAAACCTAAATTTAATATAAGTTTCTCCATAAACTGTAAATATTACGAATAAATAAAAAATAATTTGAACGATTACCTCTTCACATCGAATCAAACACAACCACTCGATTATTTTTTAAAAGTTTATTTACAAAGACATAACATAAAAAGTCCACGTCAAAGAACGAACCAATATCTTCATTACTGCAATAAAATAACAAACAATTAATACTCTGAATTCAATACCTAAAATTCAAAAAGGATTAACATTTACCTTTTTGGCCGCAGCAGCACCCAATTTGTATTTTTTAGTACCTCTGACCTTTTTCATACGGTTCTTCTTTTCTTTACGTTGTTTTCTAGTTTGTTGTTTCTTTTCGTACAGTCCATGCTGAACACATTACAACATGATTAATTACATGCTCGAGATACTCTACCGATGAAATATAAATAGATCGAAAAACTTACACGTTGTAACCTATATTTAGGTTCGAATTTCTTAGCTTGATCCAAGCTATCGTAAATCAAACCAAACCCAGTTGATTTGCCACCACCGAAACACGTATTGAATCCGAATACGAAGACAACGTCTGGCAATACTTTAAACATCTTGGCGAGTTTTTCACGGATTTCAGTCTTCTTGACGGAAGCTTTACCGGGATGCAAAACGTCAATAATCTGTAAACAAAGTAACATTAATACAGAAACTAGCATAGAATTGCGTCAATTCACAACAACTACTATTCAATAAACTTTTGTGTTTCTCCAGTACCATAAACAGAATAACAAAACAACGGTACTGGAACCGGAGAAACACTTCATAGCAATACTTATTCACACGACTTCTTACCATTTGCTTGCGACATAACAGCTTGTTAGTCATATATTTACGCGTTTTTATCGTTACGACAGCGTTACTAACCTGGAAAAATACATTCGCATTAAAGTATATTCGTACTAAATAATGAAATATGATTTGGTTTGCAAAAGAGTACTGAAAAATCAAGCGTATGAACGAATCATTTCAAAGCTTCGCTAAAGCTGATTTACTCGATTATTAGTTACAAAGAGGTACTTACCATATTGATGGTTGTGCCAAATTCGCATATGATCAAATTTAGTAATTTTAATCACTCGAAATCGCGAAATTTCGGTGGCCGTTTAGATAAATTTCATGAATTCGTGGAGAAAGACATCGATTCCATTTTGCTCACGTTTTGCAACTTTTCCACTATTTCACTTGATCGCTTTTGGCTTTTCGTTGATGACTATTCGAGCAGCATTCAAAATTTCATTTGGCTTCGAGAACAATATTCAGTGAATACAGCATCGTGATCATTTTTTTCGTCGTTTCGGTTGTTTGCCGTAACCCCAATTTCAAAGTTTGTTATTCTAGTTCTTTACTGGAGGCTAAATCGCACTAAAGTTCGTCCTGCACCGAATCGTGTGCACCCGTACGCACACGCGTCCGCGTACATACGCGCATGGGGGGTAGTGGGGGGTAGTTTGCTGCAGTTTAGCAACATGAGTACCGCTTTGAAACTAGAATTACCAACCGGCCAGCTGGCTACATGCATTGAGTGACGGTCCTCCACGCTGGAGGTACCGGGTTCGACTCTCTGTCCCAACGAATTTTTTAATTGTTTTTTTCGATATTTTTTACAAGTTTTTTTGCATATTTTTTTTTCGAATTTTTAACGTTTTAAAATAAAAAATAAATTATATTTATTGCATTTTTCCGTTTTTCACGTATAGTGACGCCGAGCGACGCGGGACCGGAGCCGACGCCGAGCGACGCGGGACCGGAGCCGACGCCGAGCGACGCGGGACCGGAGCCG
>FIZT01004308.1:0-13996 GCA_900065295.1 Paracoccus marginatus
ATACGAAGAAATCTGAAAATTTTCCTAGTTAACTTCAGGGGCTGAAATTTTGGCTTTGAGAGTATTTTTTCATGCTCTATCCGCCTGTGAAAAAAATTTTCGATTGGCGTGTAACATTTGAGGTAGGTCCCTTGTTAAATTTGTTTACGTTTGGAAATTCCGACAACCGACGAGCTTCTTAGTTCTTTGTAGAATTTCGGCAGCGGTACTACACCGTCGCATAATAGCCGCCGACAAATGAAGTACCTATGCATACACGTTTGTACATATTATTACTCGACGAGTTGGACAAAGAGACGCGAAGAGAAATAGTTGGAAGTCGAGAACCCGTTGCTGCAAACGCACATACATACATACAAACAAACAAAACCTTGAACGAGGCGTAAGTTCTTGCCAGACACAGGTAGTACTAGTTAAATTCTACGCGAGATTTTTTTTCGCCAACTTTACAAGCATAATCTTCTGCGGGTCTGCGATTGCCATGCCGCCCGTTCAACATAAATACCTAATTAGGACGAATGAAACAAACGTACGAATAAGAGAGAGTGAGAGGGAGAGAGAGAGAGAGAAAAGGTACCGGATTACCTATCGATAAATCCGATCTCTTGGTAGAAAACACGCCTTGTTGTTTAAGGCTACAAACATCTCGATACAAAGTATCATTTACTAACTAATTATTTATAAGCACCGCAGCTATTGTGACCTGCTAAAAATAATACCTTTTACCGAGGAAAAAATTATTTTTACACGCGCCAGCATGCTAAGACGAAAGCCTCCTCCATTCTATACGAGTACGACTCCCGACACCTTGAAAGCGCCACACCATAACATACCTATAGTCTCGTAGAAATACCTACACACATTATACGCACCTCACTCTGTGTGCCATGCCCGACAGACTGCTGCTCAAGGCGTACGACAAACGACCCATTACAATTGTTATTGTTTTCTTTAAATTGCACGTTTTTTTCTTCTCCTCGTTGTCTCTCTCTCTTTTCAACTCGACACTTTTATCTTTCTTTCTGCCGTCCTTTTTCTTTACGGGTTATAAAATTAAACGAGAGGGAAAAAAACAAAATTATGTCGTCGAGTCTTTGATGTAATATATGCCGGTAGACGCGTAGCAGGTAAGGTATCCTATACTACCACTATGGAGATTTTTTTCCTAGGATGCTGAGAAGGCCGCAGGGTAAAATGAGCCAGTTTTTATGAACGAATATTCCGACGTTGTAAGTTTTTAGTGTATTTTTTGGGGGTCCGGAAATTGCATATTTTCTTCTTCGAATTAACGACTACGTTTGGCCAAAACAAAACGCCAGCGTGACTCATTCATTGTGCGTGTTTCGCGCCAATTTTTGCTACACAACTTGGAGGAATTTGTATTCAGCGAAGGTTTCAGGTGATGGAATACGATGCTGAATATTCCTTTCTAGATTTTCAACTCGTTGTCGATCTGTTTACTTTACGTCGATCTGAATTGAAAATCGTCAAACAAAACGGTTTCCTTTCTAATGCGACAAAATGACTCTCGAATTTCCACTCGACAAGCGCATTTCTGCCTCGCTCGGAGAAAGTTGGTAAATATATTTTGACGAATAAACACCCGGCAACCCGTTACAATTGAATTTTGATTGTAAACTGCATCGTGTGGTCAAGAGGCGGCTGCAAGATCGCCGATCACGTAGCCATGCACTCGTTTACTTCGGTGCAACGAACCTCTCTCTCTCTCTCTGCTCCCTTTTCTGCGAAGACTCTCTTCTGGAGTGGAGTCCATATATGACGACGAATGCATCCAACAACAGCATTACCAATAAATAAGACGAGCGGAGGGAAAAGCAAATAAACCAAACGACCAAATATCGAACCGCACTCGTCTCATGGATCCGTTAGCATAAGGTAAACCGCATCGACATTAATATCGGCTCGAAGGCGAATCAGCGCCACTGCACGCAGAAATGATTAATAATTCGATGGCAGACTTCACGTGAACTGTATTTGGTCTTCGACGTTGACGTCGACGTCGTCGTCGTCAACGTACCCTACTCTATAAAAATCTTCAAGTCGCGAAATGAAAGAAAAAAAAAAAGAGTCGTGCGGAAAAATTTTTTCTTTCGTCGATTAACCGGATTAAAATAACAATAAAATCTCTCCCGCGTTATCGACGTGTTGTATAAACGATAAATATACCACTTTAAAAAATACCTCAGCTGTACTCGAAGGTATACACGCGTTGCTAACTTTCGATCCATTTTTTTTTCTTCATTTTACCTTCACTTTTACATTGAATATTTCGCGTTTGAATTATTACCTATGCTGCGATGTTTTTCAACACAACCAGACGAAATAAAAAAATATACATATTCCACTTTGCTGCATCCATAAAATCTCCATACTTATACGTCGACGACGACGCGTTGAGAAACCGAACGCGACGACGACGACGTAGAGTAAACATCTCGCAGCGTAGAGCGAAAATACAACATAACTTGTCGGTATCGGTCTCGAAGGTCGACGACCTAATAACAATTTTTTCCGAGTAACCCTTGTTTTGAACGGATCTGGATCTGGAATTTCTTCTAAAGCGCTATAATTTCTACTCTTCGTCTTTCCTTTTTTCTTCTTCTTTAAATAGTCTCTGAACGCGATATATGTATAGCCGTCGTATCCAAATGAGGATGTGAACTTTGAATTGTGCGGTTTTTTCCACTCAGCTTGGTTCTCTTCAATGAACGGTATAAACGAGCGTGATTTGATGATGTAATTTTTCTACGTCTTGCTCTCTGCTTCTTTCTCTCGCCCTAGCCTCTTGTCACACCGTTCTCGCGCTGTTGCACTGGCGGCTGGCTGTACAGAGCTATTCAACGAGCAGACCGGAGTCGATCCATTCTGAACGTATTTGTATTTCATTCTTTTCTGTATACACTCGACTAACGTCATAATACTTCATCATTAGCGAACAATTTAATCTGTTTACAAGCTCGTAATCACGTGTTCGTCGCGTACCATCGAAGCACCAACGCATCCGACTCGAGAGAAAACAAAACAAGTCGCGTTCGATAGCGAAAATCGCACATAATACGATTGTTTTTCTGCACAAAATTATTTCGTCTACGAGACAAATAAGAGAAAACCCACCCTTCGCAGAGATAAAATAAAAATATCAATTTAAAAAATGAAAAAATCACTCACCATAATACGGTTTTAGTGATCCGCAATCGGCATCTTCGCCTTGTTGGAACATTAGGAATAGTTTCAACCAATCGAGCAAATCGTCTTCGCAATCCAATACAATTCCGAAACAATCGTTATTTCCGGGGTACAAGGCGATAACGTACTTGTGTTTCGTATCGGTGCGACGATTAATCGAGAAACAATTCCGTAAAATAATACTCCTACGAAAGGTGACAAAAAAAAATAAGAAAATTAATTACAATCTCGAAAATGACATAAATCAACGACGAAGTTGCACTTTTTACGTAAAACAACGACAAGTCGATTTGTTCGAAAAAATTACGACGTTGAACATTTGCGAAAAACATATTTGTCATTAGGGACTCGTACGGTTTGATGAAATGTTCATCGACATCGACTAATTGTGTGACAAGCTAAAGTGATACTTTATACTGGCGAAAATAGACGACGTAATAATTTTCCCCTTTAGAAAATAAAAACGTGTAAAAAATTCGAACATATGTTTACTTTTTTCTCTAATTACAATCCCATCGACCCAGAAAACAAAAATTAGTTTGAAAAAAATGTAAATATAATAGACGTATGACGCAAGGTCGCAAAACGAATACTGTTTTTCATCCTGAATAATTATTTTCGCTTTATTTCGCTTCGGCATTATAGGATTATTGTTTTCGGTTTTACAGTCGAGTAAATTTTAATAAAAATTCTAAGTGAGAGAAGGAACCTCATCGACGTGTCAATAAACTGCTTCACTCGAGTACTTCCCAAACAAAAATCAAATTTTAGCACCCAAAAAACACGCACGCACACATAGATAACACCTTAATGATAATTTGGCTACGAATTACGTATTCGAATCATTACGAAATTATCAAATTTTTTCACGTTTGAAAGGAAAAAACAGAAAAATACGTAGATAGGTTGACCAATGAAGGATAACACGAGCCCATAATTTACTTCGGCATAGCTAGCGTAGTCGAATAAATAAGTCTTATTTACGAATAGAAAAAAGACGGAAAAACATTAAGAAACAATTAGAAACGACGTTGACGAGGCACGAGGAGTGCAAATTCGTCGAAACTCGATAACTCGAGAGCGTAATATCGCGTAATGACAATTCTAAAAATTGTTTACCTTTTAGGAGGATGATTATTTTTCCACTTTTTACCAGTATCGTAGTATTCCAAACACGCCTGAGTACTGGACGAGTCTGCTCGTAAAACGAAAAATTTCTTTTTCATCGTCTGTAAAAAAAATATATATCCATTTTTTAACACTTATTCGAGTATTTATAATACGCTTAACGCAGACTGGAGTAAATTTATCTTTTCATTTACTTTTAATTTTTTTAGATATCCTGTTTTAACGATTTCTCCACTCCGGCTGCAGTTACTGCTTTCGCTACCTTCACTTCCGACTGACGACATTGTGACGTTATTTTTCTTCAGTACGATTTGACTGTAACAAAATACGAAATTAAATGGTAAACAAATGCGAAAAATTATTTTCCATCGTGGTTACTCGATGTACATGGCTACATACGTTCATATGGCAGTTTTAACATTCGCCAAATTTACTCTATACGATAACATTTTATTTGATAAGTTATCGTTACGCGTTAATTTTTTCATACCGTGGTACGTCACGATTTTAAAAAAATATATATATCGGTGCGATAAAACCGACAAAATGAATTTTCAAGTGCAAAATATAATATCAAAATCGAGCGAAAAAAATATTTACTAAATTTTTCGCACAAATTAGAACGTCACAGTTTCACCCATGAGTGATAAAAAAAAAAAATGGTAAAATTTTAATTCGTTCGAGTAATTAATAAAATACGACGACGAAATTCCAACGTATTTCGTTTCACATATTTTCACTCGATGAATGGAATGAATGCATTTCCAATACGCGTAACCTATTTACGGCGAGTGAATTTATCATTGAGAATCAAAACAAATACGTAAACAAGACGAGCGTATCTCGCACGGTGGAATTTCAACTCGCATAATAATGTAATATACCACGAGGTAGAGGTTTTAAAACTTGAAAATAGAAAATTAAAAAGTTTATTTAGAATTTTTAGTAAAAGAAAAAGCAATTGGGATATTTACCAAATGCAAAGCTGTTCGTCAGCATGTCCTATGTGAAAACTAAACTAGGCGTTGCACCACGAGTTCACACACATAAATACGCATTGCATGTCGATCAATTAAACTACATTCAATTTAATTTCACTAAAACTGAAAAAATTAAAAAACACATGGTAACTGATACGCGACGAAATATTGATAAAGGAAAAAACGACGAATTATCTATCAAAACAATGCGTAATAAGCGTACGACGAAACTATATCGCGTGGACGAATACACTTCGGGAAAACGTTATATTGGCGACATCGACACTATTAATACATTAAAAACGAGAAATTGAAATTAAAAACCAACTAAATAATTATCTCACGTTAAAACAGATTGTTACGTTGTAAAGTTCTACACAATAATAAATGTTCCCATAACAACTGAAACGTATTTGAAATTGTTATTTTCATTGCGCGCACTTTGATAAAACGAAAATATGTAACCATCTTGGAAAAGGTCATGTGAGAATTGTACACAGACGTCCAAAGTTGTAAACAATTTCGACGCATGCGCACTGACGATTCTACGGAAGCAGCGCTACAGACGCCTAACGTCGGTTTGCCACACTACGGCTGTGATCGCTGACTTGGTAATGTTTACGGTATCGCTCAAATTGCATTTTTTTAATCGTTCAAATTACTTGTAATAAAGATGGGAATTATTATTCGCGTTTACCTAGAACACTAACGATTTTAATTTTGAGAATATACTAGATATTGATTATTTATCGAGGTTACTAGAATTGGACGCGAGTACCAAGTTGTCTACTTTGTACGTTACTCTTAACGTTACCATTGTGTTATTGTTTGAAAGTAATTCCGCCAAATACCATCGGCGTTTTACGCATGATTCATAGTGATCGTTGAACCTCCACTCGAATTAAATTACATCGCAAAATAGAATGGAAATGGAAACAAGGAGTAGTAAAATACGCTATGTAATCTTCGACTTGCATTGCGTATACTATATGAGCGTATGGTACACTTAATGCTTACTTATATGCCTAGGCCTAGCTAGCTCCAAGTCCGACAAACAACACTACATGCTCGTATTTTTACTCTTAATGAAAATAATAATCGCACCGTCTACTCGCCTCACTTCGGTTGCAGTTTAACAAACTTTAAACCTCGGCACCGTAAGTGTAGAATTACAAACTAGCTTGCGTTTCATCAATTGTAAGAAATGCATAGCATACCAATGCTCGTAAATAACTCGCATACCCTAATTAGAGATTTTTAAAAATAGAACGTCCATCGTTCATTTCAGCCATCGTTTATTTCTTGTTTTTCGACTTACGAGTTCGTATAATTCCGTGAATTTTATTTCCAACTTTCTTATTATGATTGACTATCGCTATCATTCTCATGTATATACGACTATGGTACCTTGTGTTATCGAATAATAATTAGTATACTGATAAATCTATAGTAAACAAGGTTAATTTCATTTCCAACCATTCTCTCGATGAATCAACAAGATCTTTCCAATGGTAATCCCCGCGTCTTCGACAGGTGTAACGTGATGTATGTGCTTAGTATCTCTTCTATCATAATTCATAGGTACTGATTAAACTCCAGCTATTAAGAATATTCTACATTGAGACTCGTCATTGATCATTGAAAAAGATATACCACAGCTGCACACTTTGTATGTACTATGTAGGTATAGGTATACGTATATTTCGTAAATTTATTGCTCTTGCCTGACTTATTGCCGCTTACCTAGTAAGAGGTAGGTAAATAGAATATCAATTTTGTGGCTAAAAAACAATGCCATTTCACTACTTCAAAAAATCTTCTAATACTCCAGTAGGTATTTTCTAGCTGAAAACCAATTTAAATTCATCAATGACCTACGCGTTACCTTCCTATCTGCGGTAATACATAGGTAGTAGGCTGAATATAATTTCTTCTCATTGTTAGTCTAAGCTTATTTCGACCTAACAAGGTTCAAATCGTCGAAAAATTACAATAATTTAATCTACGAGCTGTAAACAAAATACCTATCATATTCCAACTGCAACACTTGGCTGACATCAGATATTGAGCTCTGCATCAATAAATCCCACTTCCCACAAACAAAACTATACTTCCGACTTTGTTTGCGTTGTATTATTAGGTACGTTATTTCATCACCGCATCGTATGGTGGCAAGTCAAATTCCGAAGTTTTCTTTTTTCGACGATTACTTTCGTCAAGTGGTATTTTCAATTATATACTCGAGTGATTTGCGTATTAAGAAACGACTGCAAAAAAAAAAAAAAAAAAAACTTTTCACAGAAACGTCGTATGAATCATTTATCCGCTAAAAACAAAATATGACTTTTAAACTCGGTCATACTCGTATTTACTGGTTATCTTCTCCTTAGCTTAGATCATAATTATCATAGATCAACAATACGTAAGTAGGTACCTAACTACCTATGTACCATTTTGTAAACTACACGTTGGAAAATGTTTCTCATAGGTAAAGAAATCACAACAAAAATAGGTATCCAACGTTGTTGACATCTAATACTTGAACAGTTCGATGTTGATGAAATTTGGACCCCTCTGTCCGTAGATCAGTCGCAAGAGAAAGTCTTGCCGATATATTGAAGTGCAATATTATTGTCTTGTATTATCTCATCTGTAAAACAATCTTCAAAGCAGACTCGTTCATGCATCGATGGAGCATATTCTAATTGAAAAGGGGAACTACCTATCGTACCTATCAAGATGGTAATGTAATTAGGTAGTACAATATAATATTGATATGTACAATGGCACTAAATACTTATGCTTGGTGTAACACCCATCATCTTTTCGCAGTAGTGTTTCACGTGTGTGACGGCGAAAGCCTAATACCTACGGTATTGTAAACGTAAAATTGGTACACGAGTATACTGTATAATATCAAGAAAATAATAACAAAATAACACGAATGTTTCATAGCGCAATATGAAACGGTAGATTAGATGCGAATGTTTGATATGTTACCTATCCCATTCCACTCATTGATGTTAAGGTTACGTTGCGACAACAATACTTATAGTTGACGACAAAACACGAATCGCTCGTTTAAAGGATTCTCAAACTTCGTCATGTTTATTATTATTGATGTACTTATTTGTACGTTTAACCGTATAAATTAGTACCTAACTGGTTCCCTCATTCGAATATTTCTCAGTATTGAGTACCTACCTACTTTTGATTAGCGTGAAGCGCCGTAGCGCTACTGTAATACTTATTTCACGCCAAGATACTAGGAAATTTTCATGAGCCAACGTCTAGGCATGCGACGATAGGGAAATTTTTTCAAAATTAATACTCATTTTACTCGACCAGTTTATAGACTGTAGCTGTCTGTACAAATTTACTAACTAAGATGAGAATTTCTAAAGCAAGTCAGGCTAGATATCAGTTCTGGAAAGTAGCTCATCGTTGGGTTTTTTCTATGTATTTATACCATACCGATGGATAGACCATTGATGACTGAACACTTTTTTTCGGTTAGCAGTCGACAATTACCTACGTAAAAAATATGAAATGGTAATGATAAATAACAAAAATTCTCCATAATATACCTATATGTGTCTCTATTTATAAACATGAACCGGTAATGATAAGGTCATTGATGAAACCCACCAGGACGATGGCTCTATAGTTGTAAACAAATCATTGCTAACATATTATCTTCTTGTGTTGAATTTTTCCACATCCAGAACTAGGAGTTCTCATTAACTGCGATTTGAGCTATAACAATTAGACCTGAAAGATCTGATGAAAATATTTTTCAAATTAATTTTGGCAAACGTGATTTTTGCTCATTTATTTTCTGGACTGTACCTACCAAGACGAATACAACTTACAAGTACCTATCTAACATCTGCCATCGTTGCTTATACCTACATGTATTTTCCAGGACCAGTTCACAATACATTCAACTATGTATATGTATATACCTATCAACAGGTCATTAGTAAATTGATCAGCATGATTGATCTTCTAGTAAATGTAGGTAGGTACTTTAGAAAGGTATCTATCGTTGAACTCGTAAACGTTTCTCTGAAACAAACAATACCTACACATCTGACTACCTGCGCGTGTGTGGCGTTTCCACAAATTCAGATCTTTGTTCAGAAACAGAGCTGGCGATTTAGAGGGTAAAAATTGGTGCGTGTAGCTTTGATTAATCATTAATACACGTCTTATCAACAATATGAAATACATGTGGCGCCTTCGATTTTGCTAAATATATATCACACCGCATACATTTATCGTGTTCTCAATAATCATTCAATTTTATTATCAATACACAACGCTGCCGATGAAGTACAAGTTTTTTTCTCTCACTTTTTTTTTCGCCGAAAACGCTGGCTTTATTGATTTTGAAGAAAATGTGCAACTTTATCGATTATTTGCACGATGCAAGAAATCTAAAGTACAACTCGATTTCTCTCAAAAACACATAAATCGAAATTCGAAGCTGAATTAATAACAAAGTATTGAAAAAATAATACTTCTGTATTTATCAAGGTAACTTTATAAGCTGGTGAAGATTTATACTACCTGCGCATGAACATGAACAATTAGTAGGTAACTCATGTGAATAGATATCTAATACAAATAAATGCGATCATATCATTTACCAAGTTTCAAATGAAAAACAAAGTGAAATATTTTTTAGGTACGGGAAAATTTCCATATAATTTTTTAGCACGAATTGTTGTAAAAATGAAATACTTATAGGTGCTTGTAGTCAAGATGGTAATTTAGCGTATCTAATAGGTAACGTATAATTTGAGTAAATTTTTACGACACGATCATTAAATCAATCGAAGCCGAGCTTGAAATGAAATATGGAACTTTTGTTTTAATATATTATAGATAGTTCAAAGGTGAGAAATTAAGCCATAATGGCTGCTTAAAACTACAACCGCGCGAATATTTTCTACTTCATCGAGTTACCTACATACCTACGCCAGATAATCTTTCTTAATCATTCACCATCGCCGCAACTATGTCGTTCGACGAGCTGAAAAAAATCTCCAACTTAATACACCATTAACCTATGACTTGACTGCAGTAGGTATGACTGACTACATGTATGTATCTACTTGATTTTTTTTACATCACATAAATCAATTCCTTTCGTACAATTTTGTATCATGTTTTACGCAATATGGTATAACTGAAAAATGGCAAATGAATTTTTTCTAAACGCAGTTTGCCCGCTATCATACAATGTTTCGTACTATGTAGAAAGCGCATAGGTAGGTATAGCGATGCTTAGATTGTGCGAAAATGACCAGCGTCGCGTAATTTTAGCCCACTTTCCAAGGATAATCTGTGTATAAACGTGTACCTAGCTACCTACCTACATAGGTACCGGATAAACTATGAAATTGTTTGACTCGGCTAAAAACTTAATTTGTATCATTTTAGGTTAATTGAAATCGTTCGCCGTGAATAAATTAATTAAAATTGTTTAGCTTGTTTTTTAATACAACTATACATATACCTATTCGTATTTCTATGAGCGAATACGTGCATAATTTCCGCTAAATGTCGTAACAGTGCAACGAACATCATTTTTAATTCGTCAATTGTCATTTGTCACGTTTTTTTTTCACCTTTCAGCTTCGAAATTTGAGTAGGTAGGAATTAGGTATCTTATATGGCGATAATTTTTTCAAGTATTCAGAGGCATAAATGATCACTCGAGAAGACAATGTTGCTTTGATGGTGATAACCGAGTACCTGGCGCGAGCTCATTGATAAGCGTTTAATGGATTTATTAAGTGCGAGTCGTTCAAAGTTGAGATGGGCACTAAAAATACTACATATAAATACCTGATTATCGATCGTGAGTAAAAACCCATGGTACTCGATTTTGTGATTTTTTGTTCACCTAATTCGTTGCACAATGGCACGAACAGTTATGAAACGTTGTGAAAAAAAATTTCAGAAAATTGTTAATTTTTTGCAACACTCAGAGAAAAGTCAAGTGTTTTGAAAGTTTTTCGATCACTGAAGTGGCCTTGGATTTTACTTTGAACATTCCAAATGACACTAAGGAGGAGAAGGATTGCAATTCAGGGCGGCCAGAAATTTTTTTATAGATTGTTCTGCACTAAATTCTCAGAATTGCTTCGAATTTTTATAAAACGTACAACTCGTAAATTTATGAAAAATTGAATTTTTGTCTATATGTATATATACTCCCTCCATGGTTTACCTCTCTAGAAGGGGTTACGAAAGAGGCAGAGAGCTAAAAATTTTGTGATGAGGATTACCAATTTTCATCAGACCCATGCAAAAATTTAAAACCAACTCAGGGCTAATTCACCAAACAAGCTGGACAATACCCTTTCAAGATTTTTTTTTTTTTTTCAAAATTTTAATAAACTGTGGAACTTTTCATCCTAAAAAAAAAATGGTGAATTTCAAAAAAAAGAAGGTCGAAGATCTAAAAAAAAAATTTGGAGAACGTCTAAATAATTATGAAAAAAAAATTTAAAAACAGAAAAAAAAAATATTGAAAAATTTAGAAATGAATGATTTTTTTTTAGAAATTCTGGCAATTTTTTAAAATAATTTTTGGGAACTTCTGAAAAGAAAAATCAAAATTGTTACCCATGCGGAAATTTTGGAAAACTTCTCGAAAAACCTGGGCATAATTTCAGAAAAATCATGATCATTGATCACTTTCAAAAAATAATTAGAAAAAATTTTCACAACTGTACTGTAGTTACGTCTCCTCCACATTTTCACCCCGCTCAGTTTCCTCCATCTGAAATAATTCTAACTATTTAAAATTCAAACCATAAGATGCTAGCCACTTTCACACACCTACTTTATCAACTTGTAGTCTATACATTTCCTACTCACGAGTCACGAGGGTGTGATTTTTATCGCTCTCACCGTTCAAATGCTTTGAAAATAAACAGAAACACTCGTAAAAATTTTACTCGTTTCAAATCAAACTTCAGTACCTACTCCATACCACGTGGGATGCGAGAGTTCCCCGCGAAAAAATTCCACTTGCAATCAAATTAAACGACTCGTAAAATTATATGTATCATTTACGAGTAATTAAACGTGTCATTTCACTACAAAATTGTCCTCACATCAATTTAGGTTTAAAATTTCGATGTAAATATTTTAACACATTTACCGTCTCGCTCTCGGTCTTGTGTACTCGAAGCAATAATAAGTTAATGAATCAGATATTCGAAAAAAAAACACGTCAATTCCCGGTAAAGACCTCTCATAATAACAACGAATCGTATTATGTATTTTGGGATCGAGGGGAAATTCATCTCGACACATACGTACGACGAAATGTTTACGGGCGCAGCTTCCTACGAAGTGCAGCATACTCGTATTCAACTTTCGACCAATATACGTAAACGTATTTATACGAGTAAAATACCAGTTTGGTTTACGATGCATATAGAGGTAGGTATATTTCAAACGTGAACTTTTTTCGAAGAATTCAATTTTATTAGGCGTTTTACCATAAGTACCGCGCGTATCTATAAAAATTCAAATTTTCAGAAGGCAACGACTGTTTTGAAAAATCTCTCTTCAATCGAATAATTAAACGAATTTTATCGCTGTTATTGTCACCGGGACAATGTCGCTGGTAATTTATTGATACACAATTCGTGGAAAATTTCGGTAAAACAATTCGTAAACAGGGGAAAACGATGTACTAAATACCAGGTTCTCGCTTTTGGAATCGTTCGAGCAACCTATTAAGTATTCCGTTTATATTCGAATCTGAGTCGACAATAGTAGGAATAATATAACTTGTTTTAAATATTCCTCGCACATACGTAGGTACACATATATGTTGTATGTGTATTTTTACGTACTTCTCGTCTCATTTGTAGGGATCAGTATCATTGCAATTGCAAGTAAGTATGGCAAGTTGTGAACGAAGGCGGGCACATGCGCCTTTGACATATCTCAACGGAAGCAATGCAATCGTCGCAATAAGCATATTTTTATGCATCCTGTTTAAGAAATAGCTTCGCGTATTGCGACTTCCTTTTAACCCAATTTAGTAGGATGTAAGGCTTAGAGGCGGTTTTTTAATTCTTACCAAGTAAACGAAGTCGACGAAAATAAAACGATGCGATGTCTTTTTCAGTAAAACTTTCATCTCGCATCGAATTTGATCGATTTGAAGTTCAAGTTCAATGATCAACAAAGTATGGGCTAAATTAGTCAACTTTTTGAACTGACAATTTTTTCAAAAATCATTTTTTTTAAAACTTGGTCGATTTTTAAAAAAATTTTAAGAATTAAAATTTTTGGTTTAAAAAAAATTAAAATTGGGTCAATTTTTTAATATTTTAATCTTCCAAAACTAGACAACTTTTTTAATTTTTTAAAAATAAATTGATCAACTATCCGAAATTGACCAATTTTCCAAAAATCATCAATTTTCTCAGATTAGTCAAATTCCTTGAATTTTCCAAAGTCGGTCAATGGTTTCTGATTTTTCATTTTAATATACTTAGACCAATTTTTTGAGATTTTTTGTTAATTTTCCTAAAGGGTATAGCCGAATAAGGGGGTCGTTGCTGCCCCCAAAGCTTTTGGGCTCTTATGCACCTTAGGTGATGTGCCTTGACCAAAAAACGTTCCCCAAAAAATTTTGGACCCCC
>FIZT01004322.1:0-38977 GCA_900065295.1 Paracoccus marginatus
TTTCCGAACTCATCGGGCGTTCTAAGCCCAAAGATGGCGGCCCAGCATACCCAATATTATAGAGCCCTACTCTCACGTAGGTAGGAAAAATATCGAAAATCTTGGTGCTCGTGAATTAAATCTCTGACTCCCTTCTCCCTAAGACATTCTAGATTCGACTACACCGACAGGGTATAACTTCAGGATTTGTCAAATTTTCATTAGGATTAGTCGAGTGAATACGCTACAGATAAATGTGAATGTGATGTTCCGCGTAGACTTGTACCTCAACCACACTCTTCGCGATCGCGTATAGCCATCGCGTCGTCGTTCATATTGCCTAATCACTCGTTGATGGGCGTTTAATTTCTACACCGCGTTTCCAGCTGACTATGGTCAACTTTCAAAAAAGGCAGGCGTTCGAATTGAAAGAAAATAATACGGATAATTCGACGAAAAATGCCCTTGACTTTTTTTTTTCAGGGAGAGAAAGCAAAATTTATCAAGTATTTTCGGCATTCTGCATTTTACCAACCCACGAGTATTTCTGACTAGCGTATGTCTCTAATGGTTACGAAATTTGAATTTGACATTTAATTGCCCACCGCGAATCGTTACGAGTAACCTTTTAGCCATCACGAGATATGAAAGGATTTCGTCGAAAGCTCATGACGTTTACTCGTCTGTATATTCTTTCATTTAAAGTCATCAAAAAATCACCGACCAACTGGAACGGCAGCACAGAAGCCAATCACTAAAAAATTCACTGATACAAAAATCAATAAAAATATCACTGATCGCTGAAATTCGGTGATTTTTCATCGATGTTGTAGTCAGAACAAAAATTACTGAAAAATCAATGAAAAGTCACCGAAAAAAAATCAGTAAGACAAGAATTTTCATTGATTGCTAATGAAAAAGCGATACGCCTAATCGTGACCCGTCTCCCCCCCCCCCCCCCCCCCCCCCCCCCAGCTATCCACCTAACAAATACTGCGAAAGGCTCAGCACTGTCTCATGTTTGACATGGTCTGTATCTAACTCAATCTTATTCGTTGTATATATAGTTCGCGCTGTTGGAAAATGTGTTGACCAGTTTATCAGACGAGTTCGCGGTGTTGCGTAACAATAAGCTTACATTTTGTATATGTACGGCAGTCCTCTCATACAGCATTGGCTTGACATGCGTTACCAACGTAAGTAGTCCAAGCCGATCGTTTCAATAGTTTCAAGGCTCATGCTCACTGCTCAGCACCTGCGCAAAAATCTTTGGGAAGTTGACGATATATTTTTCGTTTACAGGGTGGAAATTATGTGCTGACGCTGATGGACGTTTACGGAGGTGGTATCGCGGTACTAGTGATTGCTATAGCCGAATGTATATTCATTTCTTGGGTTTACGGTAAGTGCCTGCCTACATACGTTTCTAATTAACTCAAGTTGGCTTATTCAACCTCTCCATTTCCATATTCATCATTTAATGTCTCGAAACGTTCGACTTCCAGGTATCAACAGGTTGTGTCGAGATCTGAAATTCATGCTGGGTTTCTCTCCTGGAATATATTGGAGATTGACTTGGGGCTTTTGCGCTCCAGTGATCTTATCGGTGAGTACACTAAAAGATGATTATGTTAGCAAAAACCGATGCCGTGTAAATAAGCAATATATTTAAATTAGTAGGAAATTGAACGAACATCACTTAATACCGACACGTTTTCGAATCTCTGGTACATCCGGAAGTTCTAAACGGTGGTTTACCGTATTTATTGAAATGCTTTATGACGTGGCGAGACAGTATAAGATTGCTTTCCTTGATCTTGCGCAAGACCTTACCGGTCAACACATACTCCGCCTGTCTGGCTTTGCTCTTGCTAGCACGCGCATCTTCGCTGTGTTGATCGTCTCGCGACGTCGCCTTCGTCGTTTCGCCATCCGCTACGCTCGCCGTAGCCGGCTCCTCTTTCTCCTGTTCGGCGTTCGTTTGTCGCCTCATGACCACATTATTAGCGATGAAAGACTGCGATCGATGTCGGTAATCGGAAATCATGCTGAAGGCGATGGTGCCATCATCGGCAGCGTTGTCTTGCACCGAACATTGCGAATTAGAATCGCATTGAGATAAAGGCGACGACTGCGCGCAAGACGTTCGACATGCTTCTTCGGCGGCGACGGGCAATTCACCAATGCCGACGCATTCGTCGTCTGGTTGGCGAGCCTCCCTATCCAAGTGTAAACTCTCCCTGGATCGTTGACGAAAAACAGTCGACGAACTACCCGGTTCGCTTACTTCGGACGATGTGTGGCTCATCGCCGTCTTATCCGAGTCCGACGAATTTAATGAATCGTCTGCGACTCTGACTTGAACGTCCGTGATGGCCAACTTCGCAGCCGCCTTCTCATCAATTGAAGCTCGCTGCTGCTGTTGCTGGTGATGGTTGCATTTGCACGAACCATTTTCAGCCTGACTCATTATTTATTGGATGTATCCGCGAGCTTGAACATTCTATTGTTGTTGCATTATGTATTCGCCGTCCTCGTCCAAATGATGATCGATTGAAAATGATGGCCGAATCGTCGATGTAGTACCTAGATATGTGTTTTATTCCGATCGCGAGTTTCTTTTTTGCATTTCTAAGGAAATTAATTTTTATTCTGTTTTTCGTATTCGCAGGCTATTTTCATCTATTCACTGATCGATTTCAAACCGTTAACGTACGAGGATTACGATTATCCCGAGTGGGCCGATATACTTGGATGGGGTCTTAGCCTTTTATCCATCATACAAATTCCTCTGTGGGCGATTATTAGTATAATTAGAACGGATGCGCCTACTTGGAAAGAGGTAAGGATTTTTGTGATACTTTCACAACATTTCTCGCTAATCAACATACTTGGATGTAAAGGGAGAGATTCTGAGTGCATGAGCCAAGCCCTTTTGAATAAGCTTCTTGACCAATCAATTTTTTCCCAACGATTTGAAGAAATTTCTCCAAAGTGTTTTTTGCGAAAATAAAAGATTTTGTAAAAAGGGAAAATTCTGTGAAAATTAAAAATTTTGTAAATTTTGTAAAAATAAATTTTAAAAAAAAAATTGAAAAATTAACGAAGTTTAGCCGCCTGCTCCCTCCTTCATTCAAAAAAAAAAAACATTATTCAATCCTTTTGCCACCTTAGCCCATACGAGTATGACTCTCAAATGCATTTTGATTGCAGAAAATTCTGAAATCATGTCGCTCCAAAGACAGCTGGGGTCCATCGGATGCTACGCTGAAACGCGAATGGTTAGATCAACCGCTGCTCGAAGGACAGGAAGAAGACTCGAAAACAACACCCGGTGATAAAAGCAGTTCGATCGTAGGTGGTGGCGGTGGCACCTCGGCAGCAGTAAAATCAGCAGCAGCAGGAGTCGCCGGTGACAACGGCGGAGCAGAATACCAGCTCAAGAAAGAGGTGGTGGAAAAGCTCAGCCAAAACGAGCAAAAATCCAAAAACCAAGTCAACGGTAAGCTAATAGCGGAGTAAATTTTCACAAAATGACCGCAGCAGAAACGCACCAACTATACACGTAGGTCTAGGTATACATTTATAAATGTACTACGTACTTACGCTACGTAACGAGTCATTTTTTGAAGATTTTCTACCCTCGCTGTACTGCTGCTCTTCCATCTTCCTCTGCACGCACGATACATTCATACACATCAATATCGATTCCTATAAGAAAAAAAAATCATTTAAATACGCGCTGGACACAACCACACGCTATGTACCTCTACATATATATTTCGTTCTGCGTCTTTAATATCGAGTATTTATACGTGTTCTTTTTCCAATTCCAGGACTGTTATCAAAGACAAACGATGAGGAAAATCCTCAAAGTTATCCTGGACATTATTTTTCGGTGTGAGAATTACTAATCGTCTGCGCTGCTGAGACACTTTTTTTTTGTACATACTTAGATACTTACGTTTTGTTACTTAGTTCGATCATGTAGGGGTGATTGTGCGTGTGTGTGTTGTGTCGCATATGCGTCAAGTCTATGATAAGTCACGATGAAACGTCGCAGTCGCGTCGACTACCTATTCGACAACGCATTGGTAATAGAATATTAAAATTTTCAAATACGTGTATGTATATAGATAGATGATGGAGTAGAAAAATTTCAAGTATCAAAAGTACAGTGCCTTTTAACGTACACGGTACAACATAATTACGTATATACTCGCCAGAAAACTAACCTATTTCCTTTACGAGCCGAACGAATGTCTTTCGATTACACTTAGATGTACCATAAAACATTATTTTAGAGACTGATACCTACCTGTTCGATTGATGACTGAGTCACTCTATCATATAACCATAAATTTAGAACCAGTCGCAGAAGTTCCGATCCTATATGAAAATTGACCTCTATAATATCCAACCAAATTCATGACTTTTCTAGCAATATCATTTGATCGTAATTCGATAGTCAATTATTTAACAAATTTTTAGTATGTATCTGTACTACCTTTTATGTACTTTACCAATTCCAGGGTCGTTTTGTTTTCCTATATTTTTTCCTCTCCTTTCTATAGTAAAATTATACGATATTAAGAGTAGGAGTGAATACGTACTTACTACGGTAGATGTAAAATTTACCTGATATTTCCCTCGCCTTGTTGCTTTACATAAATTTACACCTGCTCGTACCCATGTATACCTAACTATGAAAACATAGGTATTCGTTGAAATTAAATGATAACTCAGTCAATTCGAACCCATTTTTGATGAACGAAAAGTACCGAAAAAATCTATTTTTATGCATGTAGGTAGTTTGATTTTAATTGTACAAAAAAGGTACGAGCGCACGAATAGCAAAGTAAATTCAAACCTATCGGATTTTATAATAAATTTTTTTTCTCTATTGTCGATTTACGTATGTTTTGACTGCGCTACGCGTGTTTTTTTTTTCAAATAACGCGTGGCAGTAAAGTATGTAATATTTACATTTGTACATAAATGTACGCGTTCATAATTCGTAATTTTAGCCCTCAATTTCGTTGACAATTACCCCTTTTTGGGTAGTTACAGTGCTTCAAGTAACAAGTCGTTATGCCCGAGGGTCAAATAGTAGGGGAGTTTTCAAGTAAAAAATACGAATGAAGAGTGCGTAGGTGAGGTACCTATTATGTAGGTATGCATTATGCACTCGTTCGTCGACGTGTTGATCGGTTATATTTTGTGATTGTTTTTGAATAACAAATTCGATTTATTTTTAATTTTTTTTTGTTGATAAAAAATGAAAAAAATACCTATCTATTGTCATAAATGTCGTTTCAGTAGGTTTGAAAATTCAGGGGGTGCTTCTTTTGAAACCGGTTGTAATTTATACGTTTTTTGCGGGCGATCTACCTACTTATGCCCATTTCTTGTGCGAAGATCAAAATACGTAGGTGTTTAATAAACTGAACAGGATATCCACCACGTCTGATGGGAAATGATGGCAAATTTAGTCAAGTATCTACAATGGAATATTTTTTTCAAATATTGGACGAATTAGTTTCCACTTACTGTATAATTGTTATGTTCGTGTAATTTATAGTCGTTATAAGTTTAAATGTTCGAATATGAGCTTGACGATAGTTTTAATCACAATTTACCATCGGGGAAATCTTCAAACAGAGTGTGGTATGAACTATAAACCCCCGTTAAATCTAAGACAAGTCTACGGTATTTTGTAGTTTTTTTTTGATTTTTTGATTTTTTTTTTTTATAAAATGAAAAAAATACTCGACGAAAAAAGAAAAAAGACGAGAATAAATCTAACGAAAAATTGAATTTCATACGTATTAAATTTATAATGGCCTAAGATTTAAATTTAATGATTTTCTCTCTATTAATAATACAGTTACTTAATCTTAATGTACCTATGTTACTTTTTAATTTGTATGCAATTGTATATGTCAGACAAAAATTGTTTTCGATAATGTGAATTTTTTTGTATATATGGCTGTTGGTATGTAGCTGAAAAAGTTTCTCTTTTAACATCCTGTTGATAGGCGTTTGTACCAGTCTACCTGTAGTTGTTTAATAGCCACTCATTAGTCAGCCGAATGATCCTATCCGATACTTAATCGCAGTTTCGAATGCGCTTTGATTTGCACAAAAATACATATAAACGAGGATTTAAGCTCAAAACACGTCAAAACTTACTGCCTATTTTTTAAGATACCTACAACGTACATACTACATAGAGAGAGAGTGAGATGAATGATTTTTATACGTACATACATATGTAATGTATATTGCTGCCATAATCATTACCGACGTATTACGCAAAACGTTTTCAAGTGACAATTAGTACCATACCCACCTCTATACTTATACTTCGAAAAACTATGATATTCATCGTTATTTGTTCGAAGTACATAAGTATTGCAGCATTAACTAACACCAAAATCTCGCGCAGGATGTTAATAAAGAAAATATTTTTTAATTTTTTGAAATTGTTGCATTACATAATGTTATACCTTGTAGTAATTCCTCCCTTCTCCCCGTAGAAAATGCAAAACAATGTTACCAAAATATGTATGGCCACGTTGCCAGCCCATTTTTAGGTACCTATAGTTAATTTGTTACCAGTACGCCTACGGATTTTGTAGATAACAGCGAGAAAGATTACCGACGACGAGGAACATATCAAAATTATTTTTTGTATGTAGCCTATTTTTGCCGATCGCTTGAAATGCATGCAGGCGCGATTACATTTGTACTCTAATTCGAAATTTTTCTCCATTCGGCGAAATGAAATTAGGCGTCTTCATTATCTACAAAATCTGATGATACAGTTCGTCGAGCTGGTTAGATTTTTGTGGAAAGCTGGTTTTCGTTTTCCCTCCATTTTGTTTTGTTCTGTATTTTTAAATTAAGTATATAGCGAAGTTACAAAATGTATTGTACCTACTGCGTGCTTTAAGTATAAAAATGTGATAAATAGATGATTGCGTGTTGGATTGTTACTGTTTTTTATTTTATCGAGTTCCATTTTTGTTTGTATTTTGTGTTTCGATGTGTTTGTTATTTTACATATTTAAATAATACGATGTTTTAAGACATGTTGAATTTTATGTTAGAAATTGTACTCGTAGTAAAAGACTGTATGATTTGATGGTTCATTTGTTCTTCATTTTTACTTTTCTCTTTGAAAGTATATTTTTAAAAAAATGAAGTTTCGTGATTTTAGAAGGTAAATTGATATTCAAATAAAAACGTAAAAAGTTGATAACCAGGAAATAGGAGAGTGCAAAATCGTACGTACCTCGTACCCAAGCTCTTGCATCAATAGAATTTATTTTTCAAATTATCGAGATCGAGACTCGACTCGAGAATCGAGAACTCACAATCATCGTCGTATCGGGTTAAAAAAAAAAAATTCAATATTTCTTTGTGACGTTTGACGTCATATGGAAGCAACACCAATACAAAAATGAAGACGAAAGCGTTCTCTGTACTTCAATGTTTTCTCCATGGCCTTTCGTTGATAGCAGCTTCTAATCTATACCTACGTTTACACGTTCTATGGAAATGTTATTGGTGATAACGGCGGCGTAAAAAACAGCATTCGAATTTCCATAATTATAATTTACTAATTGCGATTAATTTTCATCCTCACGAACTACACCACTACTTGTTTGTTCCCCCCAAGTTGTACCGATTTGTAATAAAATTCGTGAGAAAGTGTGTCCATCAGCTGTTAAACTCGTGGAGTGATATCAAAACAATACCGAAATCGTTATGAAATTACGCACACATCGAATGTAAGCTTAAATCGAATGTTTTTGGTACTCGCTACTAATGCGAGCTACCGACGATCTATAATTAGAATGCCTCGCACCTAAATATGTGCTCTCAATTTTGAAACAGGATTTGAATGGCATCGTTGAAAGCGTATGAACTACGATGAATTTGTGTCCGATCGGTTACCGTGTCAAAGATGTTTTAAATTCGAAGAAACAATATTTGTGGACGACGAAACGATATTTATCTTACGACATACACGACGAATCTGACAACGTTCGCGTGCCGAAGAAAGCAAAGGTTGTGATATGCGGCGGCGGCGTTACCGGTGCTTCGGTCGCTTATCACTTGGCCGAAATGGGATGGGGTCCGCAGACTATCGTGCTGGATCAAGGAAAGTAAGTTGTTCGAATTGTGAAGTTTTCTATTATAATATGAGCAAAGTTAAAGAATTTCATGTTATCATTTACAGACTCGGTGGAGGAATGACGTGGTATTCGTCCGGATTAGTTAGTATGTTCAAATCGTCGTATACGCAAGTGAAACTATGCCAAGCTACGTTCAAACTGTACGAAGAATTAGTTTCGAAAGGCTACGATATAGGTTGGAAGCAGTGCGGCAGTTTGAGCGTAGCTAGAACCTCAGATAGAATGGCTGTTTTCAAAAGGATGAAGTCTCAAACCGAGTAACTATCGAATACATAATGGTATAGAGCCATTCTATGCACTCGTAGCTGATGTAAGTCTTTGTCGTTTGATTTTGTAGATCATGGGAAATCGATTGCGAACTAGTCACACCTCAGCAGATGGAAAAAATCTGTCCTATGATTGATTTAAGGGACATTAAAGGCGGACTATGGATACCAAAGGATGGTACAGCCGATCCGTACAAAATTTGCTTAACTTTATTCAAAATAGCTGAAAGCAAAGGTAACTGTACCCGATCGTACCCACGTTTCACGGTTTGTTTCGTTTTATTCATATCGGTTCTCGTTTCAGGTGTTAAAGTATTCCAACACTGTCCGGTACAGCAAGTATTCAGTAGGAATGGTCACGTAAGGGCCATCGAAAGCACCAAGGGCGTCATCGAGTGCGACTATTTTGTCAACTGCGCCGGTATATGGGCTCGAAAAATAGGACAGCTGAGTGAGCCTCGCGTCAAAGTGCCAGTTCATCCTGTCGAACATTATTATTTGATTACCAAACCGATACCTGATCTAGACCCGATGACTCCTGGTAAAATTCGAATGCTTATACACTTTACTGTAAAATGACGAATTAAATGTCGAATCAATCTCAATCTCAATTTGGAATTTACTACGTACTTATTTCAGTGGTACGCGATCAAGACGGCCACGTTTATTTCAGAGAACATAACGGATGTCTGTTGGCTGGCGGTTACGAACCTCAAGCTAAGCCTCTTTTCGACGATGGAAGAATTCCAGGTTAGATTTTACTCGTTCAAGACCCCAAAATGCAACCACGGTATTTTTTAGTCAAAATGACGAAAAGTTGAAATACCTCTTACGTTTCTTTTTCTCCCCTTTCTTCAGAACACTTCAGCAGTGTCAACATCGAAGCTGACTGGGATCATTTCTACGTACTACTTGAACAACTGATGAATAGAATACCTACTTTAGGAGGTGCCGTTATAGATCGTTTAATCAACAGTCCCGAAACTTTTTCACCCGATTGTAAGTGGATCATCGGCGAAGCGTCAGAAGTACGTATACCTCAAACAATGTCAGACAGAATTTTGAAGAAGAAAAACTGTATTCGACGACCGTATCGTTACGCAGATTCAAAACTATTTCGTCGCAGCAGGAATGAAGACCGTTGGCATTTCGGCTGCCGGAGGAACGGGAAAGACCATCGTAGACTGGATAGTTCACGGATCACCGGATGACGATTTATACGAGCTAGAAATAAATCGGTTTTTAGCTTTGCACAATAATTTGAAATTCTTGCGAGATCGAGTAAAAGAGGTTCCAGGACTGCACTACGCGATACCGTATCCCAATATAGAGTTCAAGACTGGTAGAAATTTACGTATGTCTCCCATTTATTCGAAACTGAAGGAGGCCGGAGCTGTATTCGGCCAAGTCATGGGTTACGAGAGACCGAACTGGTTCGATATGAATTCTAGCGGAGGTAGGTGTTGACACGACATTGACTGTACTATTCTCGAGGTGAGTTCAAATTGTCTATCTTTCGAATTGCAGAAAGCGAAGAAAACGTCGCCGAAGTTAAGCAATCGCATAACACCTTTAGTAAACCGTTTTGGTTCGACGCTGTGAATGACGAGTACGCTGCGTGTCGAGAAGCAGTCGGATTGATAGACTACTCTTCTTATACCAAGATAGACCTATGGGTAAGGTACAAAATAATGTGATAAAATCACGACGAATAAATTCCATCGACTAAACGTCATTTTCTTGCGCATACTAGTCCAAAAGCAGAGAAGTTGTCGACGCGCTTCAATACCTGTGTTCGAACGACGTCGATGTTCCTATCGGTAGTATCATACATACCGGTCTTCAAAACGAACGCGGAGGTTATGAAAACGATTGCAGTCTAGTCAGAGTAGCCGAAAATCTGTGAGTGCTCCAATTCCAACCAATGACACCCCAGATATAACGAGTACGTTTAATCCTAATCTAAACGCGACCCTGTGTTTTTGCTTACTCAGCTATATGATGATCTCACCGACTATTCAGCAAACCAGATGCAAAGCTTGGCTGGATAAGCATTTACCCAAAGACGGATCTGTGAACTACTCCGACGTTACCTCGATGTTTACCGCCATTTGCATAGTAGGCCCATTTTCGAGGCAATTATTGGCTGAATTGACCGAAACTGATCTCAGTCCTAAATCTTTTCCTTTTTTCACGCATAAGGTATCTTCCTACGTACATTTTGCGGCACGATTCATTCGCCATTTCCGAGTTGCGATCATAATTATTTACGCGGTTACGTTTCAGGAAATCGACGTAGGTTTAGCGAACGGTATCAGAACGATGAATATTACGCATACCGGCGAACTAGGATACGTTTTGTATATTCCCAACGAGGTAAATTGAATACCTATAATCAGGGTATGGCAATTTGATGTACTTATATAGTAGATACACGTGAAATTTGTATCGAAACTATGCGTAGTTTGCTCTTCACGTGTACAATTGCCTACTGGAAGCGGGTCAAAAATACGGTATAAAACACGCCGGCCAATACGCCATGAAAGCTTTGAGAGTAGAGAAGTTCTACGCATTTTGGGGACAAGACCTGGATACGACTACAACGCCTTTAGAATGCGGAAGGTCCTGGCGCGTGAAATTCGACGTAAGTGACCACACTGTGATAATGCACGACGCACGTCCCGCACTCTGCTTGTAACTTGATAGTAATTCGTCGTTTGGTTGTCATTTTTACAGAAAGGCATCGATTTCATAGGCAAAAATGCCCTCCTGAGGCAACGTGAAGAAGGTGTAAAACGTATGTATGTGCAATTAATCTTGAACGATCACGATGCCGAAATAGATCCGTGGTGTTGGGGAAACGAACCGATATACAGAGACGATAAATACGTAGGAGCTGTTACAACCACCAGCTACGGGTTCACATTTAAAAAACAGGTCGGTGTTATACATTTTGTATGTATTTGCATTATCGTTTTTGACCTCCTGGTTCTCAGCCTTGGTAAAGGGATTTTCGGGGTAGCTTTCGTTTCTAAAATTGGTCATCCATGTTGTTGCAGGTTTGTTTGGGCTTCGTACAAAATTTAGACAGTAAGAAAAGACCGCAAGTAGTGTCCAACGAATACGTATTATCTGGCGCGTACGAAGTGGATATTGCCGGAATTCGGTATTCGGCCAAAGTGAACTTGCATTCGCCCATCCTGCCTACCAAATATCCTGACATAGAACGAGCATCGTACTTCGCTACTCGTGATAAAATGGTACCAGAGCCGTTACTCAGGCAGTCCTAAGTGCGCCGATCGTTTATTAGTTTCGGTATCTGATATCTGAGACGAACAACGACCAATTTCGCGGTGATATTTCTTTAGTATTATGAACTTTTGTATACCAATAGGTGGACTTGCAAAAGTTGCAATGTTTGTAATTAATTATGTACCTATACGAGAAACTTTTTCGGAAGAGTTAGCTATGTGTGTATCGTATAAACGGTGATAACTGATAATCGTAGTTGTTGAGGTACCCCAAGGCCCTAGTTGTGTTCCAATTTCGTACTAGATGTTTTTTTTCCACGTGATTTTCTGCGATTGATTCAAATTTTCAACCAAGTGTTACCACTCAACACTTTCATTATTCATAATAATTGAAACGAAAAAGGAAAGAAAATGGATTTCTGAACTCCATAAAGTTTTAGTTATTTAAGACGAACTATGAAATAACGTAGTGAAATTTTGATTTAAATCGCAGTTTTCTATTCACCGTCAACCCCTATTGATGATTAATACAATACCTATTTTACAAGATGGGCCATTTTTATCTCTTTTTTTTACCTATCATTATTTTCACGAGAAGGAGAAAATTCTGACAATTTTCTCGTCATCTAATAATGTTTTTTTTTTTGTAATTTATGTTTTTTCGTTTTTCTTTTCATGTTACCAATAAATTTTTTTTGAATCTTACTTTTCGTACGTTTTGAAAAAACTATCAACCGAATATGAGTTTACTCGAAAAAAAAAAAGAATTAAATAGAAGAACAAACCGCTGGACTGGCGGCGGCGATGGCAAACCGAGTACCACGGACGCAACAATATCTCGAATAAAAATCTAATATTTCTTTAGGAAACTAGTTGAAACGTCCTGAGGCGTTCGAAGATGAAAATCATAAACGTGCCGATGTAGCCGGCGGCGTGGCGGACCGCAAAACTTATTATAAGAACTGGATGGCCTAAACTGAAAAACAAGCGCGTACTACGGCGAGCGTTTATACGTATAGCTACGGCTACGATGGAACGGCGCTGCGCGTCCCCGCGGCCCTCTACTCGTGTTTTCCTCGTCGACGCGTATATGCCGAAGCCCACAGGTGCACCGCATATAGTGCCTTATTCGAGGACGATTGTCGCTGATGGCGCTATCCACTGTCGACTGGCTGCTAGCGATGGCGCTGCGTCCACGTAACACTTCAACACAACGACCGCGTCGCCGCCGCCGTTCCGCTCCTTCCCGGCATCGTTGATGCGCGCCGGATGGCGAAAGCTTGTCGTCTTACCGGCAGCGTCTTCTTTCCATCTCATCTTCTATTCCAAAATTATACTAACAGGTATCGGAGAAAAAATTCCGAGGCACCTACGATTCTTTTTAGCCATTCTGCGGATTGTTGCATAATCGGCGCGTTTGCACACGTACGCACGTACCGTCGATATTTCGCCTATAAGGGCTCGCAGGCTCGAACAGTTTCCGCGCCTGATCATTCGGAAAACCCCCACTTTTTTTTCGACGAAGCCAGCAGCTAAGTATTTCCAAAAATGGGTCGTTTTTATTGGAACCGCGCGACTGCTTCAACGTCAACAGCATCAAGTTGCCCTTGAAATCAACTACGGCCATCTCGTAATAGGAAATATACTTGCAGTAAGTATTCTGGCCAAAGTTTTTCTTTCTAAACCGTTGAATTTACCAGGTACCTGTAAAATTTGTACATTCAACATGGACACCCACTATTACTACCTATAGATACTGATTTACTATTCAGCAGGGTTGGACGAATATATGAGATCCTTTTGAATTTAACTTCAAGATCCGGATTTCGGATCTTGGGCCTTTTCCCGATATTAGGAATGGATCTTGGGTCTAGATGCTGTTTTCTGGATCTGAAATTTTCAATATCCCACACTTCTGGGGCTTGATTTTGCACTTAGAATCTATGAGATTCAATTATTCCTTGATAATTTGAGGTATAATCATCTCTTCGGCGTAAGGAATTTGATCGCCACTACACACTGCTCAAATGGTTCATGTGTTATAAAATTATACCTTTCATCACGCAAAAGCAGTAAATCTGAGTAAGTAGTGCACTCGTTAATTTAGGTGTACAGGGCACTCAACGACCACAATGTAAAACTATCGAATCAAATCAGAACGAAAACAATTGGAAGGAGTGGAAGGAGCGTAATAAAGAGATAGCCCCATATAGTAATTCATTAGCTACGATGTGAAATGTGTGGCGCGTTGCGCCTAGGTACGGGCATATCTCGCGTTGATTTATTCGCGTTAACGAAATGTATTGAGAGCTACTCACACTAACGCAGACGCACACCAACCCCCTTGCCGCGCCTGACACAGTCGAACTAGACAAGCTGAGCAGCGCAACAAAGATGGAAATAAGAACACCCATAAATAACGCGCAGCGTATACCATTCGAACATAATGCGATGTTTAAGTTGGCATAATTTTACCTTATGGAAATAATATTAGAAAGGATGAGTCGTGTTTTAACAACGCAACAAGGGTGTATAAGATTAAGTAGGTGGTAAGACTATCGTCTGCCCACGGCATCGAAAAAACACAACAACCAACAAGATCACAGACAGAGAAAGAATGAAAGAAAGACAGAAAAAAAAAACGCAAACGTTTCGCTCTCCTCCTCCGCCACGTCGCATGTGCAGCGCGAAGTAAATGACAAGAAGTTCGAGAAGAATTTACATTAGCGAAGAAGAATCATCTCTCTCATATCGTATACCTACTCAGTCTCTTTCCTCATTCGTAGTTAATTCGACAAGGGTGGTGGGCGAGAGGGACACTTCGAAGGCAGCGAAATCTTAACACAAGGCGGAGATTGCTCTCTATCTCCCTCTCTCTCTTACATACACACACACCCTCACATCAAGTCTCTCTCGTTAGCGTTCGGGACCCCGGAGGACATAACGACTTGACAATCGTTTTTATAATAGCACTCGCGTATTTATACGAATTAAATAAGCTTAAAAATACGTAAAATCGAGTAAGAAAGAAAAAGAGAGAGAGAGAGAAAGAAATACAAAAAAACTCACAAATCGTACGTATGGTACCAAAGTATACTAGGCAGTAGCTAGGTACTAAGGTAAGTTACATTACGGAGGTACACGAGGTACACGACGAGCGACTTAATCCCTTCGTTTATGTACTACACACAACAAACCCGTACGTAAAGCACCACCGCAAAGCCCCGAAAAATACGATATTTAGGCACCGTATTATCGGAAATATAGTGTAATAACAATAATGGACCGGGCGTGACGAGTCCAGTCTGCTGTGCCCTAAGGAAGGCCAACGAGTTTCGTAAGCCTGCTGGGCTTTTGTGGGCTGTCTTTGGCATATCTCTGTGCACTACGCTCGTTCCATCTTCGTCGCACTTCATCGGTTTGGTTTTGATTTTGCTGTCGGTGATCGCGTTTCGCGTATTCTAGCTCGTAGTTTAAACGATAGCATAATATATGTATAGTAAAGCGAGAGCTGTACAATACTCTTCCTCGTACCTATATTTCGCGTCGCACTAGTCATCGGAATGCTCAATCATTTACTATAATACTCTAAGGCTAGCGTTTCATTAATGCGCACACGTCAATTCGGTCAGCGATAAAAATAATTCGACGTCCACTTCGAGTAACTGCACGTAGGTCGTGGGCATTGTGCGAAACAGAATTATTGTACTCGAATGCTGCGTATAGTTGAATTGGCGATTGCTGTCCAATGCTTTCTTGGCTGCTTCTCGTCTAGTTCTTTGTTTCTGTCTTACTTTCCAAGTACCTACATGGCCATTTAGCACCTCTGCTGCGTTCGTATTCCGTACAACTGTTCGATAATGTAACAAACGTGGGTATCAAACATCATACCCACAGTATGGGTAGGTATGCGTTTGAGAAAAGCAATTTTCGCCGCAACGAAAACTTTTCGACATTGAAAAGCTGACCAAAAAAAAACTAGAAATTTCGAGCTGTACTGACGATCACGTCTACATTCACGATAGGTAACTGCACAAACCGTGAAAATGTTGCACAGTGGTGACCATAAAAACAGATGAAACGAACGATTGAAGGTATTCAGATGCAGAGCGGAGGAAGTGAAAAAGAATTTATACCTAAATCGAATTCACCGACTCCCTATACGCTGGAATAGATCGTCCAGGTTTGCCCTCCTGCTCCAATGTCGTACAGCCAAGTAGACACAATACTATATGGAGATGCTGAAATTGGATGACGACGGCAATGAGATACCCATACCTGCATTTCGGGAATAAAGGACGCTCGCTATAGTAGCACCGAAGAAGGCTGGACGTGAACGGGCGTGATGACGTGACGTGGACGGCAGCGTCGGCGAAACACTAGGTAAATGCAAATACCGCCTATACTATATAAGGACAGTAATGATGTTATTACCGGTTCAAAGGCCATGAATGTGGAATGGCTTTTGATAATGGCGAATACGAAACCACTTTACACCTACGGTGCCTTCGGGCACCATCCAGCGAAAACCCTCAAATTTAACAGCACACCTCTTGTACGAAAGGCAACGAGCAAGATGACGGCGCGGAGGGCGCTTTTAACGAAGCCTCTTTTTCTCAAAGGTACAACGATCTGAATATATAATACGGCCTAACAAGCTGTATAGTAATGGCATGGCATGGCATACCGAGTACACTAAGGGACGGACGGGTCGACGGAACATGGTGGCACGGCAAAGGTCTGTGCGCGGCGCGCTGCTGATGGAGAAAAGTATACGCGGCGAGGGATACGACTGGGTACAAGCGGTCGCGTCAAAAAGAAAGCTTATTACGCTAGAGCCGGTGTGCGACGCTGAAGCGCCACACCGCGCAAAATTAAATTTCATCATACACTTTGCACAGGCAGGTGATAGGGAAGGTATCTCTTTCTACCTACTGTACCACCTAGCATGGTACGGATGCTGGTTTCTTATTTTTCTGTGTTTTTTTTTGCTTCTTCTTCTTTCTTTTTTTTTTCAAATGGTCAAACGAAGGCAATTATGAAGAGTGTACGGTTTCATTCGCGCCGAACGCCTCATATGCAGGTAGCTCGCCTGGTTTCGATGTAAGGCGCGGGCGAAGGCAGAGGTTAGCAGAATCATCTGCGGCGGGTAGCGTCGTCGTCGTGTTTTGGCATTCAACCATGAAATTCTACATTAGCGCATATTTTCACGATGTTCGGCGACAGTATAAATTAACAATAAATATCGCATTTCTGCAGCGATTCGATTCAACCATTGACCGCAGTCACCTCCATGTCACTGCTGCCTTCGCTGCGCCGCCGCCATCCAGTCATCGGTAAATATTTGATTTGAATGTAATACGTACGAAGATACCGCGACCATATGCTGTGTTCGCTCGAGAGTGCTGACTGAACTATACGACCGCACCGAAACCTCAAACGAGGACAAATATCGACTCCGATCGAATTAAAATGGACTCGGTTCGAAGTCTCGGTTCAAAAATTTGGCATCTGTCACACCAAAAGTGAGGGCCAACTTGAAAATTTTACGAAGTATTTACGCTTGAAGAGAAAAATTGTTCGAGTGCTTGATGAAATTTTTACCCTTCTGCTGAAGAAATTCGCTTATATTTTGACAGTCCTATCATAAACTGCCATATCAAAAAGGTGTGCACTAAGCGTTGCCTTGAGGTGATTAATTTTTTTGTAAACGAATAGCAGCGTCGAGAAAGCGTAAACGTTATAAAAAAATAAAATAATATTAATCAAAATAAGACTTTACCTGCGTTATCGTTCAACTCGTAGATATTTGCATGAGCAGCAAGATTTTTTTCTTCAGAACATCTGCAAGAAAAAATGAAAAGGTTGTTTAGCTTTGCGTTTGCGATTTTACAAACCATTCGGATTTAAGAAAAATGGTAGTCTGCTGTCTGCAAGGCACAGCCGGGCAAAATTCGAAGAAGTTCGAATTCAAACAGAAGGTTCTGCACAAAAACAGAATGTCTATCAATTTCCCAGAATTTGTCAATATTCACTAATTTTACCAATTTTTCAAAATTTACCATGCATTAAAATTTTTCAAGCTCCAGAATTTACCTACCGATTTCCTAAAATTTATCAACATTCTGGAATTTTTCAGTTTTCTAGAATTTGCAAAACTCTCATTAAATTTGTCAATTCTTCAAAATTCATCAATAATTTCCTAAAATTTGTGAAATTAAAATTTTATCAAAGCCAAAATTTATCAATTTTGCAATAAATTGTGCAATTGAAACTCCAAAATTCTCAACTTTTTTCAAAAGTTGTCAATTCTCCAAAATTTGTGACCCCCTTCCTCCCGAAATTCATCATATCGAAAATTTATCAAGCTCAAAATTCATCAACTCAATCCATCATCTTTCCAAAATTTGTCAATTCTCTAAAATTCGTGCGCCTCTCAAAATTTCTCAATTTTTGGAAATTTGTCAATTTTAAAACTCAGTGAAACTCCCAAAATATTCCGTTAATTTTTCAAAATTTACAAGACTCAACTTTCATTGTGTACTCACAAATTGTCAATTTTCCTGAAGTCAATTTGGTATTTAAAATTTGTAAAACTCGAAAAATTAGTCAATTTTCCAAAATTTGAGATGCTAAAATTCTATCGAACTCAAAATTTGTCAATTTTCCTAAACTTTTCTAAAATTTTTGGTACATCTCAAAATTCATCAAATTGTCAGAATTTGGCAATTTTTCAAAATTTGTCAGTAGGCAATTAGGCACTTTACCGTTGCAGTTTTGTTCTATTATTACGCGAATCCGTGGAATCGAACAGTCTGCCAAAATAAATGCTCCTTTTCAACTGAAGACCTTCGTAAATCATTCGACCGATACGTGATGATAGATAAATTGGCACACGATGATTCACGTGCACTTTCTACCAATGTTTTCAGAATTCAAATTCCAAGCGTAGTTTCCATCGGATAAAAACAAAATTTTTATTAGGTACGAGTCGAATATACATACGTAAAATATGCCAGACATTTTGCCAATACACACGTACGATGCAACGCGACGCTGGCACATTCTAATGATCGTACCGATTTCTCCGACCTGAACCCAAAATTTTGTCACCACAGTTGCGAGCAGTCTCGAAGATATGGCAAAATTGATGAAATAGCCATTCGAAACCAACTACAAGTTTTACACATTTTGGAAACGTAGCACACGAGATTGCGGCCCTGGGCTGTCTTGTCTTTGCCTGCACGAGCTAAACGCGGCACCGGCAACCATTATTAAAAAAAGAAAGAATTTACCCCGAAGCTGAAAACGTTATTCGCCGGAGGCGACGACGTCGCAGCGTTCGCCTGTCCCCTACAAAAACGTGTAGTCAGTACTCGGTAGTATACTGATAGACCATACTACATATAACAACAAACCTCATCTCGTCGTCATCTTCAACACCACTCCGATCTCCCGCTCGCCGTCAAGTGGTGGCCGGAGGACGGAGCGCGGGCGCGATACTACGAGTACTCTACACAACATACGTACGACTAGTAGGCTATTTCCACGGTACAGTTTTGCCTTCAGTTCTCCAATCCTCAGTTGGTCTATCATCGCTGTAACGGCAAGTCGTACCCGTTTGTGTATTGCACGGCGTTCGAGTTTATTTACGTGCTGCTTTTTATCACGTGCTCGACGCGAACGTTCGATTTAAAAATTGTTTCGCAAAAATTTCCCGTTTGACGGTGCTTTTGAAAAAATTATTCGTCGCTCGGAAATATAGCTCGATTTTGCTCCGCAGTTTTAAGCTTTGTTTGTAATAATTTTCACTAATACTTAATATCGCGTATTTATTACAAGTTTTCGCGAAATTGTATTCGTCGTATCGACGTTTTGCTATAATTGTACTTCTCATCAAGTATTTCAATACGAGTGTCCGAATCACGCAGACAAAATTTTCCCTTACGACATTTTACGATTACCGATTGCCGTGGTTGAAAGTCACTTAGCCACGCTGGAGCCTACTTGTCAAAAAAGGTGAGCTTTTATAGATGAATATTTTTCCAAATTACCTTCGCTCGGCACGAATTAACCACATAATATTATAGCTTTTAGCTGCTTCAAATAATTTAAAATTTTCAAACTATTTAAACGGAAATTGAAAGTTCTAAGTTAGTCGAAGTGTAACTCAAAACATGGAAAAAAATTGGATCCTAAGTACCTATCTCGCGAACATACTTTCTTCATCAACTTTTTTTTCGTGTTTACCACGCTTGTTTCAGTCATTCAATTTTTACGTTCTTCTAATATTGTATAATAAGTTACGAAGCTACGTACATCCACCCACATAATTTAAAACTTTTCAAAGACTTTGTTTTCTCATATTTTCTCATATTTTCAATATTTTTTGCTGAAAATTTCAATTACATTTTACACCGTTGCTGAAGTGAAAAAATACCTATTAAACACGTTGCTCGAAGTTTTTTGTTTTTCGCTCAATGTGGCAGTCAACAACATCTTCAGAATTTTTTGAAAAATTTTTCTGCTCATATTGAGGAACTGAGAAAATTTTAGAAAATAATTTCAGTGAAATTCGGATCAATTTTCCATTTTTCCTCATTAAAAAAGTTACAATTTTCCCCCGATTTCCAGCATGGTCGAAGTTGTTTTTCGAAATCACTCCTCACCAAATTTCATTTTGGTGCAATCTTCACACTTGAATAGACGGTCAAACTGAGTACCTATTCAAAAATTTTTCTTTCAAACGAATAAAACCAGCAGGCCGGTAGAACTGTAACACCGCACTCTTTCACGTATACTAATACTCTCACCCTCGGCGACGAATATTATTAAAACTCTCGCGAAGCCTCTATACAATTTTCGATTTGTACAAGCAGTTTAATCCTTTCACCTCAAGGGTAGTAGGAAAAAAACAACTCGAGTAAATCCGTCCGTTGTTGGTGTACGGAAAAAAAAGGAAAAAAAGAAATCCGTCATCAGTCAACGACGACATTTTTTTTATCACTTAAAAATACACCTAGAGGTAGGGAGAGAAAACAACATCGTCGATTTTCAATTTTCGCATATCATCCTGGTTCCTACTTCTTCCTATACCTCGTTACTCCTTCCCTTATCCACATACGCTATCCATCCGTCTTGGTCTCACAGTGTATTTGGTACGTGCCACAGTGACCCCTGCTCAAATAGGTAGCGATCCGAGCACCGAATCTACAGATGAATTTATGTAGGTATAATTTACGAATTACGATTGACATAGACGCGAAATAATGCGTCAGTTGTGGAAATCTTCATTTTTTTTTTTCAATCATTCCTTCACGGAATTGAGCAGACACCAGGTAGTGCATATGCACAATTATGGGACACGAGTCCATTTTCAAAGAAAACCCTTTTACGAGTTTAAAACAAATGTAGGCGTATCGAGATAGCAGCATGGTATAGCTAGCAGTAGACTCGAAGTCAAAACATCAGTCAGTTACATTGTTGCTTTGCTTCGAACATACTGGCCTCGTCTCATATTAGCATCTACGTCTAGTCAGTCGTCTAATACATTTTTCGCATACATACAAAAACAAAGCCAAACCATCTTCACGGTATCTTGTCATGATCTGTCAAACACGTGCCACCTTATCGTCTACCAGGTACTTTATATTCGTTATTCAAGCGTAAAATCTTCCTCGTCTTTTTTTTCATTTCTTCTTTTTTTCATAACAAGTAGGACACATACACACGTCACAACAGCGATTCAGAAAAATTCAGCGGGCCTTATATAATCTCTTCTAAAACAATTTAAATGCTTCTCTAATGAATCGCGTGTTTCTGGCTTCAAGGCGTAGAAAGCGGATCGCGCAGCAGCCTTCTGCATTTGTCGCGACGCTTCGTTTGGAAACTCTTTTTTCATTTTACTTTTCTCCATTTTGTCACTCGTCTTTTAATGACGAAACAACATCGCGCTATATGGCCAACTCGAGGCGGTTATAGCCTGGCGCATGGCGCATGGCGGGGCTCCCATTCGGTGAATAATATTATTAATGAATTACGACGTGACGTTCTTACGGCTCGTGGTATACTCCCATACGTTGCATCTGATTGATAATACCGAGATGCTAAATTTGCATTGCGGGAAATTAGGAATCAATTAGCACCGAAATTTTGGTGATTTTCGCTGATTTCAATTGATTTTACATTTTACATTTTTTTTTTTTTTTTACTGAATTATCAGTGAAATTTACAGAAATTTTAATGATTGCAAAGGAGATAATCAATGAAAAATCTGTAGAATTTGAGTGACTTTTTCAAAATTTCAGTTGGAAGAATTCGGGTCGAGCACCGAAGGCTTATGAAAAATAATTTCCAACGTTAATATCTACAAAATATTTCATTCGAAAGGTAATTTAATAGTGAAAAAAAAGTTCAAATACGCCTGTCCAAAATAATGTATACTTTTCGAGTTTTCTCCCAAGTTTCAAAGTTTGTCCGGTTCGCTTATCTTTATCAGTGTCGAAATAAGTGGACGATTGTGCTGGAAACACCAGCGCGCCATAGCCCTGCTCGGTCCAAAATTCGGAAAGTCACAGACACTTCGACACAATTTTCACTTATTTTTGTACAGGTGGATTTTCCCCTAATCCGCTTCAGTACCATACCTACATGCTGTAATTTTTACAGAAGATGGACGATTTTTCACTGATGGCAAATTAGAAAATACGTTCCAAAAAATTTCAATAGTTCACAAACCCGAAAAATCTTCAAAATTGATTATCAAAAGTTCTATTTTGAACGCTGAAGTTTTGCTGCACCTTTCACAACATCCGCCATCAAGACGTTAATTTAATACCAACAACTCGGTATAGAAATCTGATTCAATTTTCACTCTATTACTAACACACGTGCAAATGCAGAGTAAATACATCAATTAATCAACGCCAATTGCTCGCACCAAAAAAAAAAATTGAGCTTTTCTAATCTAAGTACATAGGTACAAAATTACACATACGCGATTGACGCCCAAGGAGCATGGCAACGTTTCTGGGTATGACGAGGAGCCGACGAAATCGCCTAAATTATTGGCTAATTTTTAATTTATCGCCTTCCAGTCTAGACCGCTGCGTCTGCGCCTATTTGGCCGGGTCAGCGCGTTAATTACGCCAATGGCGGCAGCAGCGCGGCGACGTAATCGAGTTCGCGCCTTCAATGTGTTGCAGTGCTGCGCCAGGCCAAGCAGCCGCACCGTATCAACAGAACGTTCGCGCAGCAGCTACCATTAATCGTTCCGTTATTTAAACCTTTTTAATAAAGACGTACGTGGGCATTGCCAGCTATATAGCTAATGAAAGCTATACATATTAATTATCGCCCTGATAAAGTAGGAGTGTTGAAAAGTGTCAGATCAATTTAGGGTCTCTCATAGTGTTCGCGGATTTCGCTGCTCGCTGCTGCTGGACGCGCTGTTGGATAGTTTTTTCGCGTTTATTCGACGTAATTATTCACAATTCGGCTTCACCGGCGTCGTCGTTTTTCGTGGTTTGACAAATTCACCCAAAGAAGCTCGTCATTCTTCGAATTTATGGATTATTGCGGTGGATCGGTCCTTCGATGAAAGGTATAGCCGAAATTGAGCACCCTCGTTCGATGACAAGTTATAATTTCGTCGGTGATTTACCAGCATCTAATTTTATAAAGACTACCATACGCGATTCGATCGTTTATAATCATTTCATTAGTTCCTTATTCTCGTTTCATCTTTCAGCTGGTTCGATGACAACGTGATGGTGGCGATCACTGTATTTGGCTATCACTGATCGAAGTATAACGTGTAAATAGCGGCTCGAGCGAGTATTCATGTACGCGCTGGTATTCTATCGCCTCGGCATGAGTCGGTATAGGCATAGGCTGTATAGAAATAGAATAGATACGCCAATCTACCAGGTTATGGCAACGAGCCGAAGAGCCGCGTTTATAATCGATGACTTGAGCTTCTCGCTGCTCCATTTGATTAAGTGTCTATCTCTAAACACGTACTCGTATAGTACGCAAATGCTCGTCGTTATGTCACCTCGGCGCTGATAACGCGGTGGTATACGAGCGTTCTTTTGTTTAATGACACGAGCAGTTGGACGCGACGACGACGGTAATTATACTTTCTCGATTATTTACTCGATCGCAATCGTCGTATTATTATCTTATCCGTTTACTGTATAGCTAGACCTACACACGACGCGACAGTACGGTTCAGTTCTGGTTGCTTTAAGAAAAGTTCGTTCGAACGAGCCGTAAGCTGAGTTCAAGTACTGTCGATGACGACAACGAACGATGCCACTATATGGCCATAAATATGATCGAAAAAAATGCTAACCGGGTCACGGCTACGGACGCTGCGCGGTGCCGAAGGCTCATTTGACAAATCATCGCTGCCACGGTGATGTGGTGTTTCATTCTGCTTACGGCGCCGGCAACGACGCGGTATCGGCATCGGCACCCAAACTGCCATCATTTTTGCGACTGTTGGCGCATATTTCGCTGCTGTACTCCCGTCTTCGGCCGGCTAATGTGAATCGATAAATATGCAAATACCCTACTACTTTCTCTCTAGATGATGCGAGAATCGGTGAAAAAAAAAACCGGGCCTAAAATATCACAATGACACGAATACGCGATGCGATCGAGAAAAAAAGACATAGTATATCTACGAGAGCTGGCTGGCTGGCTGGCTGCCTGCCTGCCTGCCTGTAGCTACCGCGACCACAGATTCGAGGAGAAGAGCAGTCACACGGCTCTACCGATAGGGAACTCGTTGACTGGTCGTGCAAAACGGATGTAAGAACTGCGAGCATAGTAGTACCTATACGAAAATCGAAGGTCGTCAAACGGCCTCATGTCACGAGTTACCGAACCGCGTTACCTCCGAAAGTGTGCGCGTTTAGGTTTACCCAAACGTTAATTTGGCAATTAATACGGTAACGGTCGTCTCTTTCTCTTTCACCGTGCCAATCATCGGTGTGGATGCTGTGGTCTTCCACACCCCATCCGTAGCGTCTTATTTGTGCTTTTAAATGTATTGCCATCGTTTGTACAATTTTACTGTTTCCATTGCTGGCGTCACGCCGCGGTGGCACTCCGGGCAATATTTCGCATGGAAAATACTTTTTTTTCTCGAAAATTTCGACTTTTACGTGTTAACGTATGCGAACTAAACGCATCGTATCGTATACTTAGCGGCGTTAACGTAAACGGACGCGTACGGATGTTTCGACGAGCCGAAGATCGTGTAAGCCACGAGGTCACGGGAACAATTTGTAGCTCTTTTTCATCGCCACCTTTTCGCCATCACTCCTCTGCCTTGCTGTTTCTATCACGTTACAAAGACTTGAGGCTACTTGTAGAGTAAAGAACTACACCACCGCTGCACTGGGCAAAACTGCGTGTTATTATAACTGGATACCGACAAAATAGGCAAAAAGAAGCACTTCATCTAACTCTCTCAATCTGGAATCAGTAAATAAAAATTTCACTGAAAAATCAGAATTACACCACAGGCTAATTAGTGACCAAATCACTGAAATTTCAGCCAATAACACTGATTTTTCAGTCAATGTCACGAAAAATTACTGAAAAATCAATGAAACTCACAGAAAAATCAGTGAAATCCTCCGAAATTTCAGTGATTTGCCTGTGATTCTTCACCGATTCTCATTGAGAGGGTAAAACATGTATGTAGATCTCGTGAAATGTGTTCTGTTGATATTTTCAGCGATTTTTTACACTGAAATATCAGTGAAAAATCACTGATCTTCAATCAGAATTGCAGCACAGGAACCAGTAATCAGTGAAAATAATAAAATGAAGAATCAGCAAAAATTCACTGAAATATCACCAAAAGTCGATGAGATTTCAGTGATATTTTCACTGATTTCTACCTCGGTAATTTTTCACTTATTGTTTCACCCAATTTCCAAGTGGATTGGTGGTTTTAGGCCTGGATCCACTTTTCTGAGTTTTACAATGAGTGAAATTCGATGGCTGGTTTTTTACAGCTGAAAAATCTAAGACCAAAACCAACTTTTAAAGGGTACGTTTTCGACAACCGAGTAAGTGGTAGCGAAAACAGCAACTTTAACGACGAAAGAAATAGCTCGCTAAGAAGCTTCTGGTACGTGCTTTATTTACGATTCTCATAGTCGTGCGAGGTAGCGTGGAATAGCACAGCATCACTGGCATGGCGCAGCGTCACAGGGATAGGAATATTACTAATTACGGCAGATGGCTTCGAGATTATATTCTACACCGCGCCGAGTACCGAAGTAAAAATTTGCAATTACAAAAGTCGGCCGTTTTTGATGATAAAAATGCTGCCCGGTACGATTGCCAGCAACCAGCGAGCGCAGCGGCGGCGCAAGGTACACGCGTCGAGCATAGGTATTACGTACACTCATCGGGCGCATCTCACAGGGACGAGGGCCGCCATCGCCACTGCGGTGTATCAGACCTACACTAACGCGCGCATTAAGAACTAATTAGAAAGATATCACGTTAATTGCCGTAGACTCATCTTGGAAAATTAAGAAAGCCGCGTAATGAAACCTGCGAGGTAAAAATGATTCCAATTTTCACGCCGCTCGACCCGGCATACTCGTATAGCGCGGTTGCGACTGCGAGACGGTACCTCTCCCCACCACTGCTTTCCTTTCGCTCTTTTCCTCTTAATAAAGCGCTTCGCGTCGTCGTCGCCAAATCGTTTCAAACAACATGCCATGCCAAGCCTATCGCAGAATAGTCTGACGAAGAATAAATTCGCGCCGCTGCACCGCAGTTGCCACAGCCGCCGCGTCGCGTCCTTTTTCTCATTAATATTAACTGGATACGAGTACCTAATTTCTAGGTTAGCGATATTTGTGTAGGTACTTAGTATAGTTATACCTTGCCCGTGCATCTGCATATTATGAACGCACGGGCACAGGTAGATACAGGTAATCGAGAGTGAAATTGAAAATAAATTCAGTATCGTTGGGCTTTTTTGCATCGATTAATATTTAATATACGCGTTTTTATGGCGCAGAAGCATGAGGCGACGAAAGAGATAGCACATAGCAAGAAGCACAAAATGAACATGGCGCAAAAAAGTATTAACTCCAATATACGTACGTACGTTGATCATCTAGATGTCGATGTCGCGTCGCTGTAGCGTAGTCGTACAGCGGCGCAGCGTACACATACCTACAGTAACGGTTAACGCGATCCGCGGAAGTAATAATTTTCTTTTGAATTGTACGTAGGAAAATGTGTATTGCTTTGCTACGTGAGACAATCTGCGGAGCGGGTATAGCACTTAAAGTACATATTTTCCGTTAACTGCCGCTGGTCTCGGCCAATTGTAATATTTTTTTTTTACGTTCACGTCCTGCTTGCATCGCGTCAGAGCGGCGTAATCTACGTGCTACGCATGCAGCGGCGTGGTGGCGGCACCAGCTTATTATTATCATGTCCAATAATGAAATTGGCCCAGACCTGGGTGATATATCTGGACAGAATTGTGTTCGTATGATATTGCTTTCGCACGTAACTCGGCCGAACCAGCGAACGAGCCTGGGCTCGACTCGATTATTACACACGCGGATGAATATATCATTACGAACGGCGCCGCACAACGTACCCTGCCCTACTCCGTGCTCTATCCCGCGATTATACGGTGGTAATTAGGTATCACGTGTACGTGCAGCATTCGCTGTAGCTGAATGTAGCTTTGCAAAACGCCATCGCCATGTACCACCACCGATAGCGTTTCACCGTCGGTCATTCAACGCGATGATGTCCACGTACTGCGGATACTATACTGTACATAATTTTTCGTTTTCACCTTCGGTCAAAGTCTGACACGACGTAGCATTTTGCCTTCTCGCACAGGTTGACATTAGATGTAAATGGTGTCGAACTACCGACGAAAAATCAAATCGCGTATGTTCTGCCTCACTCAAACCAAGGTGAAGAGTAGTGAGTGGTCCGACTCAAAGAAGTGGTAGCGCTATACAATATGTGGTAATTTGGCTGCCCTGAAAACATCCCGACGTCAAGTAGACGCTCGGAAAAATTGCACTTCATGGCATTTTGAGGTATATGTATTTTGAAAATTGTTTTTCAGCAATTTAGCCCCTTTCTTCTGGGCATACTCCACCCATCTGTGGTAGTTTGAATACACTTCGATCAACCCGTCGCCAGGTAGGTGCTCCGAAAAATGGAACCAAAGTTGGAATTTGTCGCGAGAAGGCGATGCTTTGAAAATTGATTTTTGACAACGTAGCCCTCTTCTCCTAGGCTTGCTCTGTTCATCTGTGATAATTACTTAGCCATCCTTGAAACAAACCTTTATCAAGTAAATGCTCCGAAAAATTGCATTTTATGGCATTTTGTGATATTTTGAAAACTGATTTTTGGCAATGTAGCACCCTTCCCCTCGACTCACTCCATCCATTTGTGGTAGTTTGACTGTACTCCGATCAACCCCTCGCCAAGTAGGCGCTCCAATAAGTGGAATTGAAGTCCGAATTTGACATAAAAAAGATACACTGAAAATTGATTTCTGGCAACGTAGCCTCCTTCTTCCGGACTTACTCTATCATCTGTGATAATTTGGCTGCCCTTGAAAAAAAATTTTATCAAGTAAATGCTCCGAAAAATTGCACTTTATGCCATTTTGAGGTATTTTGAAAACTGATTTTCGGCAACGCAGCACCCTTCCCCTCGGCTTACTCCATCTATCTTTGGTAGTTTGAATACATTTCGATCAATCTTTGTCATGTAAGGGCTCAAAATTAGGAAGGAGTGGGTTCCACACAAGTGTACATAGATCCACCCAGGTTTGCAATACATACACGTGTATAACAGCAACTGTCGCGTATTTTCAATTACTCGTCTCGCAGTCTTGCATACAAAAAGGTCACGAAAATTTCACTTCACGATTGTCACGATACGGACTAATGCAATTACGTAGATGGTACAGATGGGTAAGTGAGTACCTATAGTGCCTACGTCCTACACCTTTCGTGTTCGCAGTTCGTAGTGTCTCTTCATAGTCTTCTTTTTTGTCCAAACCCATAAAACAGCAGAGGTACCGGGCTAAAGAGTTAATGAAGGGATATGTATGTTGTCTCATTAAATTTATCCAAAGCGAAGTCGACCTGGTCGTTTTTGATTCCCCCCCCCCCTAAAACCAATTCGATATGAGAAACTGCGCGAGTCGCAAGCCAAAATCCTCACCGTCGCGACGCTATACAATCTCGAGCAACAACGAAAACGCGTATTAAGTCGGCGTGATTTAATTTCAGGCGTAAAATTTTTCGTCTTTTTGACAAACGACATCGAAAGGTAAAAGTAATTAAAGTAAATGTAAATAGTAGGCAGTAAGTAATTTTTCTCAACCATTAAACTTTGTCAAAGAAAGAAACGCCAGCAAGAAACGGACAAAAAAGCGACTGTAAATAACATTGGAAGTTTTCGCGAATTAAAAAGCTGCAAACGAAAATAAGGCCGAAACGCACAGTCGTTACCGACGAATTTCGTTCTCGTCGTCGCTTTTTACGAGTAGGTATTTAAAAACACACAAACGCGCAAACATAAATTATAAGATGACTTATTTCGCCTTCGGAAATTCCCACACAGAGGATTAATTATGCGAACGAGGTACAAAATTTTTCTTCCCTCGTCTCTGTCGCGTTTGAATTCTCTATAACACTTACTCAGGTATTTTCGTATCGCAAATTGCGAATGAGGAAAAAAATAGAGAAAGAAAAAAGTAAAATCTTATACCAGACGAGTAAGTACGCGGTAACGACGTTGCGTTGCTCGTCTCGTTGAATTTTCACAACCCTAAAAACATTTTCTTCTTTTTTTTTTCTTTTTTTGGCTGCCGCGATACTTATTTCGCGCGTATATAACTACCTATATTAATTAATATTTTAACCGAGATGGTTCATTATTTTAATAATTTTTCTTCTCATCAGCGACACCTCATCATTTCTTTTCACTTCTGGTGATGAAACGCTCTCGACTCGTGACATCCTTCAGAAGGTTATACGAAGCTCTCATCACTACGCAACACATTGATCCTTAATATGAATTCCTAGTCAAGTTGGTCACTCGACAGTTTTTCATAGGTAAACCTGCCGATCTCAACAGCAAGGGATGGGAAAGAGAAAGAAAGACGATAAAACTGAGAAAAGTGTTTGGCGGTGGATTACCTACTGTCGCATTTGCGTTGGGTGGCGCGTTACCGTTGCGTCTCATTCAATTCGATCTTTCAAACTTACCAAAAAAGAAACGTTAAGAGAACAAGGAAAAGAGAAACTCCAAAATAAGTCTGGCCTCAGGTAAATGAAGAATGTAGCTTCGTTTTATATTAATTTCCGTATGTTAGCTAGCGGCTAATCCAAACAAAATTTTCCGCTGCAGTTAATTATAAAGTCGTTGTTACCAGCGTCTCCTCCGGGCGATCCCCGCACGCATTCCACCCTCTCGTATCATATTTTACTCTCTTCGTCTTTCCGTCTCTTTTTCGTCGTACCTCCCGCTCACGTGGCGTGGCGAGGCGTCGTCGTCGTCGTCGTAGTCGACGTCCTTCTTCTACCACTACTCCTTTCCTAACCACCACACATACACGTACATAGACATACCTACATTCATCCATGTACCCAAATATCGTAGTAGAGTATTCAAACTGAAAATTCTCTTTCGCACCGTCTCTCTTTCTCTCTGATTTATTAAAAACTAACTTTTACGCTTATACCCGCTCGCCTCCTCGGGGCCTTTCTCGTAGCTCTCTCACATATAAAACACGTGGCCTATACGATATCGCATTTTGAAAACTTTAAATTGAGATTGGTTAATATTTTCCATCAATTTTACCATATAAACTCCCTTCATCCGCATCCCGCGTTATCCTTCCATCGCTTCTCTCGAGTAAAATTTATATACGCGTACCTACCTATGTACGTAACTACGTTCAAGTGCGGAAATCGCAGGTACCTATGTATCTTTGGCACAGCACGAAACAGCGATATATAAGTATACCTACATTTATACCTACATAATATAGTACGTACCTATACGACATACGTATAGTCCTAAAAGCATATACCTACGCCACCGCAGTGCAACGCAACGCCTTCCAGCTTTTATACATATGGGAACTAATGAATTTAAACTTTTACGCTTTTATGACACAGAAAACTAACGCAAACAGCAACAGCCGCACAACTAAACAGCTTCGATACGCCGAAATTAATGACTTTTTAACAAGCTGCGTACTGTGTACGTGTACGTACCCATCTACTTATATACGTAAGTAGACGTATGTACTAGACGCACAACCACCTGCCTTTCTACTTCGTTGTCTTCTTATTTGCTTTCTGTATATTAAACGAGCCAGCGCATCGACCACTTTAGTAAATGCAGTAGCTGATTCACCGATTAAAATAGTTTCAACGGTTCCGTTATTAATGTATACGTTACGTACCGCGTCGCGTCATCGAAGATCTATCATGCCCGCTTGTTTATTTGGTTTATTATTCACAACATGGGCGTTTGAAATTCGCAAATAGGCACATATAAACTATAGCCTGTCTCATGATGAATTGGCCGTATGAATGGTTCGTTTTATTGCAGTGAAAACCCACCGAAATCGACTTTTGCCAGACAGGCATATGTACCTACTCTCTCATTTGCAATTAGGTAGTGAAAAAATTCAAGTGAAATTATCGCCGAAGTTTCATTTGATCTTACCGAAATTTTTGGTAATTTTTAAAACAAAACTTCAGTATTTTTCCATCAAGTTTCTTAGGGAACTTTTTCTGATTAAAATATCAGTGAAAAATCACCGACACTGTTGTGATATTTTCACTTGTAGGTTCGTGTGCTGCGATCCTGACCGAAAATCACTGATTTTTCGCGATATGGTAGCCATCAAACATGATTTTCTGGTTGATGTGCTCAAAATTGGGATTAATCAGTGATGAATCACCAATCTTCAATCAGAAATGCGACATAGGCAGAGGTACTTTAATATTCAATGACACAAAAATCAGTATCTAGATACGAGACCACGCAGCAACAAATCTGAAAAAAAATTCAAGAGGGTAATGTACTCGCATTACGTCGAGATGCCATCCTAACCCAAATGTGTTGTCAGTAGTGACGTTAAGCGACAATATTTATGCTGATCATGAAATGTTAAACAAAAATGACGAAACGCCTCAAAACCAGAGATTCGAGACTAGATACCTAAATAATTTACAATGTTAATGAAGCTCTTCGCAGATTGCGTAAAATGTTTGCATATACTTACCAATGCGCTTTGGCTTATCGAATGTTTCACAACTTTCTAAAATTAAAATGACGTAATCGAGTTTTTTTTTCAATATTATTTTGGAAGAGATATCGTTTTCGTTTGAAAATTGATATTGATATTCAATCACGAAAGCCGATTAATCGCCAAATTCGTCGTCAGCTATTTCCTCAGCTTTCGAAAGACGATAAACGACGCGGAGAAATATGTTGAATAGTTTTATTATCATTTTACGTAACGCTATTAGTGTCACGATACATATTATGCAGTTATGCGCATCTCTAGGTCTATAGATACTTACGGTCGCGTCATCTTTAAAAATTTCTTCTCCAAAAGTCGAATTTTCGAAACTCGAACAAATTCAGATCAGACCATCACTTCGACGCAATGAAAACAATTCGGTCGTCGTTGAATAGCATGTGTATAATTTTTCGAACCGATTACTCCCACGCTTGCGGGATTATATACCACACTGGGTATATCTATATAGATGTACAATTGTACAATACGGTGGTCGCCAATTACGACTGTAGTATACGTGCACGAGAATAAAAAAAAAACTCGTAATATACTGTCGTTCCTTCCTGCGAAGATGAACTGAAACTGACGTGATGGCGCCTAAACAACGAACCAGTTCGGGATGTGATGATTCGTTCTATAGTACCGTACGGTACCGAATGAACGTTGAACTGGTTAGGATGACCTTTGAACGCAGCGAAATCGCTTCACACACTCTTTCCTTCCCATGCACACCAACTCAAGTTTCGGGTTAACATACAGGTACAATTCTTTTCGATTACTTTCTCGCGATGCTGCAAATGCGTTCAATTGCACGAAAAATCTTTTAGTTTTCTTCGCTTCTTTTGAGTCGTCGTCATCGCTTTGTGGTGGAAAACTCGCTAAATAGGTGTAAGTAGGTACCTGGCCACCGGATGTGCACGTATTTTTTTTAGGAAAACGGCCGAGAATGGATTCTCAAGTTTCGCGATCTACTCTTGACTGTTTTATGTATTTATGTTAAGACGAAAGAAAAAAATCAAAATTCCCAAAAAATCGATACTTACTAGGTACCTACGTCAACAGAAAGAAAGTCGAAGCAAGCCACAAGCGCAATATTCGAGTAAGGCAGACGTAGAAAGGTAAACGAGCAACAAGTTCCAAGACGATTAAACCCCGCCTTGGATTTGGTATTCATTCATCATCGAAATTTGCGTCGTGTTTACTTGGGCCATACGTGACACGAGATGTTAACAAATCATTCGTCCAGTTTGACATCAACGTAGGTATATTTGTATCGCGTCCATCTACTGCTCGAACGTCGCGGCGGTTTTTATCTGCGCCATAGTACGTAAAATCCGGAATATAATTTGAATAAATGGAGCTGCGTTTAGATCAGGCTAACGGCCAGTGATTGATGGCTGGTACCATATCTCGCTATATTATTAGATACAGCTACGGCGGAGAGAGCGCGGAGGTGCAGATGCAGGTGTACGGATACGTACACCACGTAAACTTATAGGTATATTATAGACCTACGTGCCAGTTTATTTTTGGACGATACCGACGAATTTTTTCTCCGCATATTATATATTCTAGTCGTCGTTTACCCAGTAGGTACGTACTACGTATATAGCCTACAATTTTCGTGCTGATATAGACTCGCGAACAGAGAGCCGCCAATATAGCGAAAGACTTTCGAGCACAGTTCGATCCTAAGCGGAGTGAACGCGGTCCGACGAAAAAGAATCCCTCAACCATTAATTACTAGGCGATCGTGGTTGTGCGCCTGGCGTTGTATTTTTTAATCACGACGAGCGCATCCCGCATCTGCTCGGCGCGTATCTCGGTTCAGGTTTTAAATCAATTTTAACTCGATTACTCGGTTAATGAAGTCATTACCGCCTTTCACCGCGTACCATGCACGCTTTTCAATTACTACGTATGCTCGGCCAGACGTTCTCATTATCCAATAAACGTGCTGAATGAAAAATTCGCCAGTATATTTATTGTCATCGAGGCCATCGACCTATAATACTCCAGCAACAGACCTCTGCCGAGTGCGATGGACGGACGTACGGACGCGACATAGCCTCGCGTATATACCGTCACAACAAAACCATCACGATCCTATAGCATTAATAGCTCTTCTCGCATCTCGCAGCATTAGGATTACGTTTCTTTTTCTCTTTTTGGCATCGTCTCCTGTTTCCTGTTGTACGATTTCTGTGGCATTTGCTTGGCTATGCTGCTGTAGCTGATACGCTGATGTTGGGTATACCATGCGCGATGCGTAGGTACTTAGCATATTGCACGCAATTCGAAGCACGTTTGTCCCAATATGTAGTAGGTACCATACCGTATCGAGTTTACGTACAATGTACATACGTACCTATTATACGAGGTACATCTTCACCGTGCCAGTTGCGTTGTGAGTATGGTATACCAACAGTATACGTACGTACGTATACATAGAGTTAAATAGCTACGGCTACATATTCCTTTTTCCATAGAGCATAAGCCAATATCTGGTGTAAAATCTGTTCGCGTACTTGGACCGAAGCGCCCTAAAGAAATCACGACCTTTGATGGTTCGTTCTCACGAGCCGCAACTACGTATTTCTTTCCCACGTACCAAACAAATCCCATAGATGATGGCTCCGAGCCATCCGAGTTATGTTCGCAGCCCGAGGCTTTTTTCCGTTGCTTCGATTTTGTTTCGTTACCTTTTTTTTCTCTCATTTTTTCAAACAGTTTCATTTCTCCCAGCTGCAGAATTTTTTAAACATCGATTTTTTTCGCGTGCGTTCGCTCCGCACATCTTTGCCCGTCAATTCCTTCTCGAGGTGTATTCGAATACACAAAACGTTATGGATGAGGTAAACACGCGATAACCGATGATCATATTTCACAGCGTGAATGTGTTCATAGCAATAGTATGAAATTATGTTGTATTTGTACTTTCTCTATGTAGCAGCAGCAGCGCAGCGGCAGCACCTATGGTATTTTAATATACGTATTGTGGCAATCGAAGGGACTTGGTTTTGAGGAATTTTGCAAGCCCTTTGATTTCAAGAGCAGAATAGGTAATATCGACTAAAATACTCGTACTTCAGAAAAATAGCACGTTTTGGTCAAAAAACTGTTTCCCAGGGATATGAAAAAATTCCAACCTCGATTATTACGATTGAAAAAAAAAACAACAATACACTCGCGAAATTGACAGCTTAGGCACTGCAATACTTCGCCCTGCTCCATACCTCGGTGATGATAACGAGAAAATGACGACGCGGCATGAAATTATTCGCCATTGCTTTCAACTTGCACGATTATATACGCAGTGGAAGTCGACATACGGCGGCGCCGAGATGAGGGGGAAAACTTCATTAAAAGTTTTTGTTGAGATTGGGAAAATTTTGACGTTTTCACGTCGACAAGAACAAGTTTTCATCGCGTAGTACTCGTGTATAATATTTTTGAAAATATTGCTCGCGTTAACGCCGCCGCACCCGCAATACAGACAAACGGACCGACAAACATTCGCATGCAAGTTGGCGAGAGAACGCTGAAGGAAAGGAGGGACGCTTCGGCGCGGCGTAGACATGGAAAATACGCTTAGGCTTGGCGTTGGTTTTCATGTCGGTTGAAATTTCTTGCATATGCGAGTACATCGGCTGAAACGTAGGAATCTGTCATTACCAGAGGTCGTGGTACAAGCAGACGTGTAAAGTCTGTGATGTTCTGCGCTTTACAGATGTACCTACTAATAGGAAAATAAGATACTCGTCGTACGTCGCATCGTATAAATATGCCTTAGAACTGAATTACACTTATAAAATGACGAGTACATATTTTACATATTTGGTGCATAGGTAGGTCCTAGGTATAAATATACGCTCATTAGGTTATGTTATTACTCTTGCACCAGCAGGTTCGACATCAAAAAGGGAAACAGTATAGTCGAAGTAATTGTCTGCAGTGGCATTCGGTATATTTGACGGAATTCCATAGGTAATGGCATTCTCGCCCGCATAATACTAGTAATCTTCGCTTCGGTTATATTGCATAGAGGCTGTTTAATGCATCCGCCCAAGCTTCGGTAGTTCCGCAGCGATCGTAAAAACAGCGGAATATTTCGCGCAGATTGTCATCTGAAATTATTCCAGTCCCAGACTTTCAGTCTACTAGTTCAAATATTTTTCAATTTAAATTCGAAATTGGACCGTACGTACCTTCTCCGGCCATTCTCTTTTCCAACATGTCTCAGGCTTAGTTCCACCCAAAAAAGTCAATAAAAATACCGCACTCGAAGCTTACTCTCCTATTTGCAAGCAGCGAATAATCACTGATCTCCAGTCTGAATTGCAGTACAAAAGCCCATCAGTAAAGAAATTCAATGATGAAAGTTTTAGTAGAAATATCACTGAAATTTTGGTGATTTTTTCACCGAAACTGCAGACAGGAGAAAATCACTGAAAAGTTTTCGAAATTTTAGTGATATTTTCACCCGAAAGGAGGAGAGGAAAATAGGCATAAGGACTAAAATAATTCGTTCAAGTATCTATAGAACAAGAAGATTATCTACGGCAACAATTGCGATCGGAAGCCTTTTTTTCGCACAATTGAGAACACACACACATGTACATATATTGTATGTCACAGCTCGGAATAAATGTCTCGGTTCTCCGCTGGCGACAATTTATTGCACGTGGCCGTGGGTGCTCGCTGCTAGAGAAAACGCGCGTATGTACTGTACCTGTACATTTAGTCGTGTACAGGAGCTGTCCTACGGCTTCGTCTTCGTGACATGTAAACCATAACATAGTGTACGATACGCGGACATAATATGGAAACAATGTGACGGTAAAATGGTGTAAATGTTGTCGACAAAGACGTTCCGCTAATTGGTTGTGAATGTTCTCGTCGCGTCGTTGTCGTCGTCAACGGCGGCGGCTGCGGCATACACAGAACAGCGCGGCATAACGACACGTACCTAAGTAAATAGGCAGTAGGTAGATAGGTATACGTATAGGTAAAGTTGTGATACCAAAAGTGGTGAATTTTTGTTTGGCGGCATGGCACATTGTGCGTGTATCGTTGTCGGTTGACAACACGTACATAAGATAACGCGTACGTAAACGTAAGTATATAAACTCGTATAAAAACCAGAACGATATACAAGAGAAGTACACCGCTTTTAAAGACTCTTTAACGATTACCATATTTGTACGAGGAGCAAACAACAGATGTAAGTAAGTAAGTACCGGATATCCACGATACAGTGTACGCATGCAGACATAGATAAAATGAGAAAAAAGTTCAATTTGATTCTCAAAAATCAAAATCGAGCCTTTCCCAGGCAAACAATACCGACACGTAGCTATTCCACGAAGACGCGTGACGAATCTGCGAAAATGCCGGACTAGGCCCTTACTCGGGCACCCACACGCAGCAGAACGTGAAATGACTTACACGGACCATAAATCGTGTAACAGTTTGGGGACGACCAAACCTATTTTGTAGGCGTGGTCGGCCGGCACACGACGCTCTGGACGCCTACAACGTCGTGTTAATCGCGACGACCACTTTTCAATACACATAAATATACAATACACGCGTATATGTACCTACATACTCGAATGGTATAGTATTACATTTGCCAACCGCACCGCGTCGCGTCGACCCCTCCATCAGTCCTAATTCGGCGACCACCCGAAAATTTCATCATACAGTGGAATTTGTCAATCGAAGGAGAGCACAGCACAGCCGTAGGAGTCTCACTTCGACGGATAGATACTCTCTCAAAATTAGAATCAAAAAGAAGTCAAAATTGCACCACAGGCAAATCTGCCAAAAAAATTACTCAAATTTCGGCGAATTTTTACTGATTTTCCAATCATTTCTCGTAACATCGACTAAAAAATGAGTAAAATTGACTGCAATTTCAATTATTTTTTTCACTGATTCATCTGTGGTACAATTTTGACTTTTTTTCAGCAAGTAAGATTTTTAGTGATTTTAAGTAAATGAAATGCCTGAACTCAATTTTTAAAATGCGACAAATCCAATTTTTCAACATATCCAGTTGGTGAGGGGTTATTTGGAGGGAGCCCAAGCTAACATATATAAATGGAATAGAATATTTCAAGGAGAAATGGGCTACGTAGCTGAAAATCAATGTCCACAGTACCTCCTCAGTGCCTGATTCCGCATTTACGTAATTTTCAAAATGAGACAAATTCAATTTCTCAGCACATCTAGCTGGCTCGGTGAATAAAAGATGCAACGACAACGCGATGCGAAAAAGGCTCCTCGACAAAATAGTAGGTGTTTTGTGTACATACATACATATCTATCTACTTCTACGTACATAAGTAGATACGTATTTGTAAGTATAATAATTTGAATACATAATATTCGCCTTTCGCGTCAGATTAGGGTAGGACTGTAAATTATAAGAAACATTAACCTTAAAAACATACCCCTTGAGTACGATAAACAGCCAGAAGCAGCGCCACAATTCTCGTCTATTCGCGTCTCTGCTGTGTGCTTTCTGTTTTGCACATATACGACAATTACGATTGCGTGTAGATACTAGATACGGCAGGAACGCGAGTCGAGCACATTTTAACCGGCACTCGGGGCTTCCATTTATAAGCTAGAGGAACAGTCTTCGAAACATTACACTAGACATTCTTATGCGGGTATACTATACTCCATGAGGTACATGACGACGAATTAATAGCTCTTTACGAATAGGTACCCAATAACGTTTGTCGCCGCCGCGCCGCGCCGTTTCAAATGCTCTTTCCGCGCCAGAGTTAGTTGCCAGTCGCCACAATTACAAACCAATGCTACATACTCTCGGTTTCAGTAGCGTATCCAGGATGAAATTAAGGGGGGGGGGGGGGTCTGTACTGAAAAAAAATTCAACCCGAAAAAAATTGA